>CM047810.1:64362978-64531662 GCA_026214975.1 Gentiana macrophylla
ATGGAAGATTCTAGACGACTTGACATAGAGGACTCATTTAAAATCTTCTCAGATTTGAAAGCCTATGAATTCAGTGAAGATTTTACAAGTACAGCTGCAATAATCAAAGCTCTGGAAGAACCAAAAAACAACGGCACTTGCAGCAGCATCAAATGACTCTCAAGAAACATCCAGAAATAATCTTGAACAGTTGGATGAAATGGAGGAACAAATGGCTCTTATGATGAGCAGAATCAGAAGGATGAAGAATGGTCATCCTGTAACCCGAAGTTCATTAAGAAGACTCCTGAGAAAAGAAAAGATGATGAGTATCTTTGCTTCAACTGCAAGAAGCCAGGACATTATAAAGCTGAATGCCCAGAACTGACCAAGAAGACTCCACCAAGAAGAGTTGGAAGGAGAGCACTCCTTGCTGGAGATGAGTCAGACTATGAAGCTGGAACTGAAAGACTATCAGATGACACAGCTTTAATGGCACACATGGAACATACAAATGAGGTATGTGAATCCAATTCTAAATACTCTTCAGCTCAAATTTCCAGGCAAAATGCATGTTCTTCGACTGCTGACTCCAATCCAAAAAATCTAAAATTAGAAGAAACACTTGACGAATTGATGAATCAACTAGTAAGTATTCAAGCTGGTTATGAATCAATTAAAGCTGAGAAAGAGAATCTAATTCTTGAAGTTGAAAGATTGAAGTCTGAACTAAAAATGTTGAAACTGACTAAAACCGATAGAGAAAAGATTCAGCATTAGCCTACTGCATCAGCAGCAGCAACTGAATCATTTGCTCAATCAAGTTCAGTTACTGGATTCAAATTAGAAAAGCCGTATGGAGACAAAACAGGCTTAGGATTTGATACACAGCAATCTTCTAAGGATAGAACTAGCACAGCTGTTGAACCTAATATCAAAACTAGTATTAAGTTTGTAGCTGAGCAACTTCCACAAACTGAGAAAATTGCTAAACCAGTAAGGCCAGTATCACATAAGATAAATCAGTTTTCTAAGAAGACAATTGTATCTACCAACAAAGGTAAATCAAATGGTAGATCATATGTATCTAAAGAAAACCGAAATGGCAAATCAACTGCCAAATCCACAAAAACCAATCAAGTCAAGAACCAGGAAAATTACAATCAAGGTAAATCTAAGAATGTCAATCATTCAAAGATTCACACATTCAGGGGGAAAGGAAGATTATATCCCACTGATGATGATTGGAATTTTACTCATCTATTAACAAAACTGATAATAACATTCATTCCAGACAGAAAACTTATCACAAGTTTCAGTCCAAAACTCAGCAGAGAGCTGTTTAGGGTATATTTTACTATATTTTCGGGCTTAATCCCTAAACAATTTACCTTATTTTCAAGGGAAATAAATGAGGAAAGCGTGTTTTAACCGTTAAATTCCTATAATGGTTATTGAGGGGTTATAATTTAATTATGAGGAAATATTGGGTTTAAATGTTATTTTTTGTTACACATTTTATTATTATTATTATTATTCGATGTCTCGGTGTAACAAAAATTTTGCAGAAAATTAAAAGATATGCAGGGGGATATCATTAATGGAGAAGATTTATCTCATTCAATCAAGTGATTTCAAAATAAAGAAGAAAATCGGAGCATTGAAGAGAGGATAAATCGAATCTGGTCGAAAGAGTGAAGTGGGGAACACGGTATACGAAGCAACAGTTTGAAAACGCGTAAATGGTAGGCTCGGTCGACCGAGCCATGCTATTCGGTCGACCGAGTGTCTTAAGTTGGTCGACCAAACCCCGAAGCTGCAAAATCGACGCGTTTTTCTGGATCCTTCCTTATGTCGGCGAAACTCCTATATAAGCAGCACCATTCGAGCAAAAACGAGGAGACAGAAAAATACAACACATCATTACACAGCAGCCGCACCACATCACACAAAAACATGAGTTTCTTTCTTTCAATTTTCTTTTGGAGATCGAAGATGATTGAAGGCTAAGCAATTCGCAGTAGGACAACGGGATGAAGCCATTACAACATCACCACAACCAGGAGATTTTCAGTAAACATTATTAGTGAGTTTAAATTTATTTTTCTTTATCGAATGTTTTGAATTGTTTGAATGTATGTTTTGTTAGATTGAAAAATCGATGAAACGATTGCTGTTTTGAATTTGATGAGAATTAAATTTACATAGAACCCTTCATTCGATACAGTTAATGATATTCCGAGAGATTAGTGTATTGTTAATTGGGTAGGAGATTCGGAAACGAACTCATCATCATGTTCTTTTATTGTTAATTTTGTTTCACTTGAGAAAGAGAACAGAAACCAAATAAATTTGATTAAAGAAATTTGATTGGATTTAAGTTAGATTACACCAAGAAATTTGATTCATCTCACGAACTGGTTGGGTGGTGGTTGTTTGGTAGAATCCTTGTTGCCCTACTGTCTCGTTACATTAAGAAGAAAGTCAGTAATTTTTCATTGCAATTTGGATTTTAGATTCAATAGTTTATTTAGGTTTAATTTGATCTCTTTTGTTTTATTAGTTTAATAGAAATTATTTAGGACTATAGAATTTGTAGGAACTTTATTATTTTAATTAGATTTATCGTGACAATTCACCGGTACGTTAACTGTATTTTTTGTTTCCGACATCATTCGATTCCTTGGACGACCCGGTAATACCCACTACAACGTGCCTTGCACTTGGGGTGTTCCGGTAAAATAATAAATCTAAAACTTACCGAACAAGTTTTTGGCGCCGTTGCCGGGGAATCGGTAACGGTTGTCGGATTCTTCGTAGTGCAGTTTTCTGTGTCGGTAGGGATCGCTATAGCACGCGGTAGTATTCTGGCCATAACTTTCGGCTCGAGTGTCCGTTTGGCGCGCAGGACCCCAATTCGGAAAGCTCGTTCCGACGCCAATGACAAGGTGAACCTCCGTAGGCCGTTTGACACAGTTTTCGAGGTCAAAATCTGCTGTTTTCCCTTCTATTTTGGCCCCAGAAGATTTCAACACGTTTTTCTTTCACCGTCTTAGTGTTTTTTCTGTTTTAAATTTTTCGTAGGTAGGTTTCTTTTCTTGTTTCTGTTTCTATATATTTTCTAAATATAAAAAAAAAAAAAAAAAAAAACCTCGGTTAGTGTAAAATCTCTCGTCAACCTGACCTATTGTCAGTATTGACTTTTCTATTTTGCTCTCTTGGTTTATGCAAACCAGGAGCAAAAAAGGACCTTTGTTATACTGTTCTGAACCCGAGCGGGACATTGTCAAAAGAAGATTATTTCAAGGTTCTGACAATATGAGCGACGAATCCTCTAGCAATTCCAACCCGGACGACCAAGGGAATAATAACAATAACCAAAATCCTTTCGGTATGGATCCGCAAGCTCAATTGAATATGCTCCTAATGCAAATGCTGCAGAATCAACAAAATCAGCAAGCCTGGATGAACCAACAAGTTCAACCGAACCAACATCAAAATTATCAGGTTCCGGTAAATCAAAATATCCAACAGCAACAACCCCAGGCAGCTGTTGAGCAGGACCCTTACGCTCCTTATCTTGATCAGGATTTCTTGGAGGGGCATAGACCAATTCAACCTCCGGAGATGGGAGGAATGAACTTCGATCTAAAGAATGGAGTAGTCGGGTTGGTTCAAAATAGTTCATTCCATGGTACTGATCAAGAAGATCCGCATGACTTCTTGTCGACGTTTGTTCAAATTTGTGAAGCAGGTCAATACCCTGGTGTTCCTTCCGAGGTCGTTAAATTGAAACTTTTCCCGTTCGCTTTAAAAGGTGAAGCAAACCGTTGGTTCAAGTCTGTACCCCATCACTCCCTTCATACATGGGCTGATGTCAAAAGAGCCTTTGCTCTAAAATTCGTTTCACCTCACGGTAAACTTCCAAGCTACACTGAAAGAAATCCAAAAGGGGATGTCAATGCTTGCACTGACATCACTACTTAGTGGAACTATGGAGATGAGGAAGTGAATGAAGTTACCCTGCGAGGCGGGAAGAAAGTTGGAGCCGAAAAGGGCTCGGGAAACGAGTAACCCCTCCTGACGCCATGAGTTCAGGAGGGGGAAATCAGAATTCAAAACCCGAAGAAAGCGAGAATGAGGATGAGATGAATGACGAGGGTTCTTCGGATGATGAAATAAATTATGATGTAGCTGTGAGGAAGGGTCAAGTGGCTGAACCCCTGACGAAAAGGAAGGATGGAAAGTTTGTTAGGTGGAAGGATAAGGAAGATGAAGCTATAAAGAATCAAACCGTGAACAATGATACTTTGAGCAAAGAAAAGAAAAACCTTCCTTATCCGCAAAGGAAAAAAGAAAGTGTCCTTGGTAATGACAAACAGTACGAGGGAGTTAGAAAAATACTTAGAGACACAAAAGTAAGTATACCTCTGGTAGAGGTACTGACTGAAATGCCTAAGTGCTCTAAGTATATCAAAGAAGCTTGTGGGAGTAAGAAGAAGCTCAAGGGAATGGCAGAAGAGGTTTTGAAAGAAGAATGTTCAATGGTTTCACCGAAAATTCTAACAAAGTGAGGTGACCCCGGGCGACTTTCAATCTCCTGTGAGATTGAAGGTTGCATGTTCCATAACGTCTTATGTGATTCAAGGGCTTCTGTAAACGTGATGCCATTAAACATTTGTATAAAGCTCGGTTTAGATAAAAGGATGAGGGAACGCCCAATTTATCTTCAAATGGTGGACCGATCTAGCCGAAAAGCAGCCGGTTGTGTTAACAATGTTCTTGTTTATGTTAAACACTTGGCTTTTCCAACCGACTGGGTTATTTTGGATTATCCGCCTGACAAAGAAATGCCCTTAATTCTAGGCCGATCCTTTTTGGATGTATCACAATGAGATTCGATGATACATCTATCACCTTTACGCGGGGGAAAAGCGCAGAGGAAACCCTAGTAGAAGAGATCTCGTTCATCGAAGCGATTTATGATAAAAATGACCACCCTGAATCTGAACAAGAGCCAATAGACATAGGTGACTTTAATGCTATAAATCATAAAGAAAGAGATGATTGTGAGCCATCTTCTGATTCATCACAGGCCGTAGTCACTGACGAGTTATCTCCACAATTTGCTCAGCTTGAGCATGCCAGTGAACAAAAGGCATGGAACTTCACAATGATGAACGAGGATGATTTCAAAGAGCTGCAAAGAGAAGATTTTGTTCTGTTCAAGAAGAAGTCACGATGGGTAGTTGGGACGAAGTCAATTTTTGGAGAGAGACTACCCACTGGGAAATCGACGATTGGGAAAAGCTAGCTGCTGAGCTAGAAGAAGAAGAGTTAAGAAGAATGATTAACCATGAAAAAGAGAAAGCGGGTGTTGACAGAAAAATCCCTATGGATGATTTAATCGATTATCTTTCGGGGTTACCCCTCGGGAAGATGAGTTGTTTTTCACCAACCCTTCAAGCTCATTTGACCATCGAGGAAAAGGTGGTCCTCTCAAATCTAGTATTGAGAAACCACCCACTGATTTGGAGCTTAAACCCCTTCCTCAACACCTTAAGTATATTTTTCTTAAGGATGATGATAAACTGCCTTTAATCATCTCTTCTAAACTCGAAGCCGAGCAAGAAGCACTACTGAGAAAAGTGCTTGTGAAAAACATCCTTGCGTTCGGATGGCAAGTGGGTGATATCCGAGGTATCAGCCCCGACGTTTGCATGCATAAAATCCGAACGGAGGAGGGGGCGAAAAAGGTGAGACAACCTCAGTGAAGGCTAAATCCGCACATGCAGGAGGTTGTCAAGAAGGAGATAATCAAGTGGCTCGATATGGGTATTATCTATGCCATCGCCGATAGTGAGTGGGTCAGCCCTACTCAAGTTGTGCCAAAGAAGGGAGGCATTACTGTGGAAAAAAACGAAAAAGGGGAGGAAGTTGCCTTACGCCTTGTGACTGGCTATAGAGTTTGCATTGATTATCGCAGGTTAAATGAAGTCACCGCTAAGGATCATTTCCCCCAGCCCTTCATTGACCAACTTCTAGAAAGATTGAGCGGTCATAAGTTTTATTGTTTCCTCGATGGATATTCTGGTTATTTCCAGATAGCCATCGACCCTAATGACCAAGAGAAGACAACTTTTACCTGTCCATCATGCACTTTTGGGTTCCGCAGAATGCCTTTCGGTTTGTGTAATGCCCCAGCTACATTTCAACGATGTATGCTGGCTATTTTTTATGGACTAGTAGAGAAGTGTATGTAAGTCTTCATGGATGACTTCTCAGTCTATGGCGACAGTTTTGATGAGATTTTGGAAAACCTAGATATGGTACTTCAACGATGTGTTGAGAAGAACCTAGTTCTAAATTGGGAAAAGTGCCATTTTCTAGTTGATGAGGGAATTGTCCTTGGACACAAGGTGTCCAGCAATGGAATTCAGGTAGATAAGGCTAAGGTAGAAGCCATTGAAAAGATGTCATACCCTAAGACTATGAAGGAGGTACGAGGTTTTCTCGGCCATGTTGGTTTCTACAGGCGATTCATTCAAGACTTTTCTAAAATCGCCAAACCTTTATCTCACCTTCTTAAGGACGATGTGGACTTCTCGTTTGATGAGAAGTCTATTGAAGCGTTTAATTGCCTGAAGGGTAAGCTCATTAGTGCCCCGATCCTAATCGCACCTGACTGGACTAAGCCCTTTGATTTGATGTGCGATGCCTCAAACTACGCAGTGGGAGCAGTTCTAGGACAGAGGATCGATAAGAAGTTCAGACCCATTTACTATGCTAGCCTCACTTTGAACCCAGCTCAGTGCAATTACGCCACCACCGAGAAGGAATTCTTGGCAGTCGTTTTTGCTATTGACAAATTCAGAAGTTATCTTTTAGGGTCCAAAGTGGTGGTGTGGACTGACCATGTAGCCTTACGTTATCATATGGAAAAGACAGATGCAAAACCGAGATTACTCAGGTGGATTCTTGTTTTACAAGAATTCGACCTGGAGATAAAAGATAAAAAAGGTAGCGATAACGTTGTGGCTGATCATTTATCTCGTCTAGTAAATGAGGAAAGCGAAAGTCCGAAGGAAATAGGGATCGATTTTCCTACAGAAGAGTTGCTGAAGGTGGAAGCTGTTAGGCCTTGGTATGCTGATTACGTCAACTATCTAGCCGGTGGTCACTTAGAAGAAATGACGCATCAGGAGAAAAAGAAATTCTTTACGGACCTGAAATATCTCGTTTGGGAGGATCCCTATCCGTTCAAAGTCTGTAAAGATGGGTTGTTGAGACGATGCGTTCCGGAGCACGAACAATGGAGTATTTTGGAAGAATGCCACAGTGGTCCCGCTGGTGGTCACTATGGAGCGCCTAAAACCGTTGCAAAAATCCTCCTAGCCGGTTTCTACTGGCCCACGCTCTTTAAGGATGCCGAAGCCTTTTGCAAAGGTTGCGACAGATGCCAGCGGATTGGGAGGCAGAGTAATAGAATGGACATGCCACTTAAGCCCATTCTGGAGTGCGAAGTCTTTGATGTATGGGGCATCGACTTTATGGGACCATTTCCATCGTCATGCTCTAATAAATACATTCTTGTTTGTGTAGACTACGTATCCAAATGGGTGGAGGCAATTGCCACTCAGACCAACGATCATAAAGTCGTGAAGAAATTTTTGCAAAAGAATATCTTCACCAGGTTTGGCTGTCCCCGAGCGCTTATCAGCGATGAAGGCACTCACTTTTGCAACGCACCACTTGATAAGATTCTTGAAAAATGTGGTGTCAAACATAAAATCGGTACACCATACCATCCCCAAACAAGTGGTCAAGTCGAAGTCAGCAACCGGAGTATTAAAAGAATCTTGGAAAAGACAGTGAATTCGAATAGAACTAATTGGAGTTTAAAGTTGGATGACGCACTATGGGCTTACCGCACTGCTTATAAGACTCCAATGGGTACGTCTCCCTTTCAAATGGTTTATGGAAAAGCTTGCCACTTACCAGTCGAGCTTGAACACAGAGCTTACTGGGCTATTAAATTTTTGAATTTCGATAGCCAACTCTGTGGGGAAAAGAGGCTTTTGCAATTGAACGAGCTCGACGAATTTAGACTCCAAGCTTATGAGAATTCCAGGATAAGCAAGGAAAGAACCAAAGCGCTTCACGATGCTAAAATAAAAAATCGGGAATTCAAAGTAGGTGATATGGCGCTACTATATAATACCAGGTTGCATTTGTTTCCTGGTAAGCTTAAATCCAGATGGTCTGTACCCTTTGAAATCCTCGATGTCAATCCGAGTGGCGCAATTGAGTTGAAAGGGTATGGCGGTCAAACGTTCAAGGTAAATGGTCAAAGGCTGAAAAAGTATTTTGGGCAACCAAAAGAAAAGCATGAGGTCATGTACTTTCAAAAGGGGATTGAAACGGCTGAGATGCTGACGTGTGATGAGATTCCATCCGACTTCTTTGGTTCGGATGATGACATTTTTACCCCTACCTGTGAAGACCCTTCTGACAATACACTGAAAACTGTCAGTCTGCCTAGGTCGAATCTAAGAAGAGACAAGAAAGAAGAAAGTCAATGCTGTTTGGAAGGCTAAATTCCACAACTTAGTCGCCCATTTGACTTGTTGTTGTGGCCACACCGCTATTCATCATGCAGATTCTGATGACGAAGTGGCAGGAAGTAAGCCAAAGTGGCCCGACCCGGGTTGAATTTGAGGATCATGTCAAGCTAGCGACATAAAACAAGCGCTACTAGGAGGCAACCTAGTCTTTTTAGGTAGATTTTATTCTTTTAGCCGTTTTGATGCATTGTAGTTTTTAGGAATAATACCTTGGTTACTTGTGTGGTGGTTATCCTTGGACTATTTATTGAATGCTTTATTTGCCTATTTCTATGTGCATACATGTTTACTCATATACCCTTTGTGCCCCGAGATTATATGCTATGTCGAGTGTTGCAGATACTGTTGAGCGGTTTTTGCCAGTTATCACTTTTAGTGTTGTCTGTTCATGATACGAGTCGCAGCGGTTCATCCATGTTACGGCCTGACCACTGCCAACCTACAACCCGACAAATACTTTGGGACCAGCTAAGTATTCTTTTCTCTTATTTGCATATTCTGAGGACATAATGTGATTTAAGTGTGGGGGGGTGTCTACATCGGGAGTTATCATGCTATATCTTCTGAAAAATGAGTAAATGTGAATCATGAACATGTGATTGAAACAAAAAGGCTCGCTAGTTGTAGTTTCCTGACGATGATTGTCTGTGACTTCTGTTAGATAGTTATAGCATGCTTTTACTGATACGAGATAGTATTCATTTCACACTCACGCAGGCCTTTGAAATTGAAGCAAAATTTTTGAACTGTTTCCATTCACTATCCTGGTGGTTTATCCTAGAGAGACTTGTGCTTAATAGTAACAGTAACGTAACACCTAATTTCTGAACGTGTACTGTGAATATATGAAGGTTTGAATGTGATAGAAGGGATATAATTTAAGGTTTGAATACCAAGCTAAGATGAACTATATATATATATATATATATATATATATATATATATATATGTCGGATGTAGCTACCAATGATTTGAGTGCGGTAGGGCGCTATCACGAAACGTCCTATACCACTATGAGGCTTAACAGCTCCCGACTGCCTAATGATAGAAGTCCAGCTAGGGTGTTATCACGAAACATCCTATTGCTGGGAATGAGGGCATATGCTATACACGTGGAAATAAGTGAACTTTAAAGAAAATTTAGCAAATGGCAATGTGGAAAGTTAGTAAAGTTGGTTGAAAACTTAGTTATCTTCTGACTATCCCCAGTATAAACTGAATGATATGCATTAGGGATCATCCTAATAAGTACACGGGAAGAATTTGTGTGGAACGGTTACTGCCTATACCTAGGAAAGTCATTAGGATTGTTTGAAAGGATTTTTGTGCAAAAAAATAGTGGAGATTGAAAAGGGTTTTTCACACACACACTGAATCTATCTCTATGTTGGTATTACTTGCTATATTTGTCGTATCTGTTGTTACGTGAGCCAGGAATCTATGTGGATTACATGTACAGTGAGCCGGTTTTGATTATTTTGTTCGGGACGAACAAAAAGCTAAGTGTGGGGAAGTTGTTTAGGGTATATTTTACTATATGTTCGGGCTTAATCCCTAAACAATTTACCTTATTTTCAAGGGAAATAAATGAGGAAAGCGTGTTTTAACCGTTAAATTCCTATAATGGTTATTGAGGGGTTATAATTTAATTATGAGGAAATATTGGGTTTAAATGTTATTTTTGTTACACATTTTATTATTATTATTATTCGATGTCTCGGTGTAACAACAATTTTGCAGAAAATTAAAATATATGCAGGGGGATATCATTAATGGAGAAGATTTATCTCATTCAATCAAGTGATTTCAAAATAAAGAAGAAAATCGGAGCATTGAAGAGAGGATAAATCGAATCTGGTCGAAAGAGTGAAGTGGGGAACACGGTATACGAAGCAACAGTTTGAAAACGCGTAAATGGTAGGCTCGGTCGACCGAGCCATGCTATTCGGTCGACCGAGTGTCTTAAGTCGGTCGACCGAACCCCGAAGCTGCAAAATCGACGCGTTTTTCTGGATCCTTCCTTATGTCGGCGAAACTCCTATATAAGCAGCACCATTCGAGCAGAAACGAGAAGACAGAAAAATACAACACATCATTAAACAACAGCCGCACCACATCACACAAAAACATGAGTTTCTTTCTTTCAATTTTCTTTTGGAGATCGAAGATGATTGAAGGCTAAGCAATTCACAGTAGGACAACGGGATGAAGCCATTACAACATCACCACAACCAGGAGATTTTCAGTAAACATTATTAGTGAGTTTGAATTTATTTTTCTTTATCGAATGTTTTGAATTGTTTGAATGTATGTTTTGTTAGATTGAAAAATCAATGAAACGATTGTTGTTTTGAATTTGATGAGAATTAAATTTACATAGAACCCTTCATTTGATACAGTTAATGATATTCCGAGAGATTAGTTTATTGTTAATTGGGTAGGAGATTCGGAAACGAACTCATGATCATGTTCTTTTATTGGTAATTTTGTTTCACTTGAGAAAGGGAACAGAAACCAAATAAATTTGATTAAAGAAATTTGATTGGATTTAAGTTAGATCACACCAAGAAATTTGATTCATCTCACGAACTGGTTGGGTGGTGGTTGTTTGGTAGAATCCTTGTTGCCCTACTGTCTCGTTACATTAAGAAGAAAGTCAGTAATTTTTCATAGCAATTTGGATTTTAGATTCAATAGTTTATTTAGGTTTAATTTGATCTCTTTTGTTTTATTAGTTTAATAGAAATTATTTAGGACTATAGAATTTGTAGGAAATTTATTATTTTAATTAGATTTATCGTGACAATTCACCGGTACATTAACTGTATTTTTTGTTTCCGACATCATTCGATTCCTTGGACGACCCGGTAATACCCACTACAACGTGCATTGCACTTGGGGTGTTCCGGTAAAATAATAAATCTAAAACTTACCGAACAAGAGCTAATCTCAGTTCTCAGCAAAAGTACCAAGGTCAGTCCAGACCTCAGTACAGAAGGAATGACGGTTATTATTCAAGCTTCAATAATAGAAAGCATCATGGAAATAAGTTTCAGTCAAAAGATCTGAGAGATCATATAAATAAGACACAGTCCAAACATAGATACTATGGGAGTGTGGCTTACTTATATGAAAACAAGTGGAACAATATCCGAAGAATACCTAAAGGATATATTCCTGGAGTTGTACTGACAATTGACCCCCATGGACCCAAACATAGTTGGGTACCTAAAAATTTTTAACTTTTATTGCAAGATGTATGGTACTTTGACAGTGGTTGCTCAAGGCATATGACAAAGAGCAAGGATTTTCTCAGTAATTTTATTGCAAACGATGGACCAAAAGTTAATTTTGGAAGTAAAAACAAACCTGGATACACCAAAGGGTATGGTACCTTAATCAGGAATGGACTTACAATCAAGAATGTATCTTATGTAGAAGGATTACATTACAATCTACTCAGCACCAGTCAATTTTGTGATATGGGATACAAAGTTACTTTTGATAAAGACTTCCGCATTGTCGTTAGCGAAACAGCATTTCAAGTTGTTTTAGCCGGAAGAAGAAAAGAGAATATGTATGTAGTAGATTGGACAACAGCCGTTGTTGAAACCTGTTTGCTTGTGCATACCAAATCAGAAATCAGTTGGTTATGGCACAAGAAACTAAGTCATCTAAACTTTGATGACATCAACACACTTGTCAAGAAACAGCTAGTCATTGGACTACCAGAAATCTCATATAAGAAGGACAGCTTATGTGATGCTTGTCAACAAGGAAAACAAACAAAAGCAAGTTTCAAGACCAAGTCTCAGCATTCAACAACCAGAGTTCTTGAATTACTACATATGGATCTATTTGGACCTACTACACCAAGTAGTATCAGTGGCAAGAAATATACATTGGTGGTGGTAGATGATTTTTCAAGATACACTTGGGTTATATTCTTAACCAAGAAAAGTGAAACCAAGCAAAGACTTACAGAATTACTTAAGAGACTTCAGAATCAAAAAGGAGTATCAGTTGTGAAGATAAGATCAGATAAAGGAACTGAATTCCTCAACACTGTGATTATTGAATATTGGGAAGAAAATGGTGTTTTACACCAACTTGCTGCCACAGGAACACCTCAACAAAAGGGTGTAACTGAAAGGAGAAACAGAACACTCTAAGAAGCAGGAAGGACGATGATCTATGAAGCAAAACTACCTGAAAGATATTGGGTAGAGGCAGTTAACACAGCTTGCTATACACAGAACAGAGCTCTCATGAATAAAAGGCATGAGAAGACCCCTTATGAAATTTGGAATGGAAGAAAACCAAATGTTTCTTACTTTCATGCTTTTGGAAGAAAATGTTTTATACACAATAATGGGAAAAATCAACTTCATGTCTTTCAGCCCAAAGCTGATGAAGGAATCTTTCTAGGATACTCAAGTGTCATCAAAGCTTTTAGAGTACTAAATAAAAGGACACTTAAGCATGAGGAATCAATACATGTAGTATTTGATGAACCAAACTTTCCTGGTGAAACAACTGAAGACGGACCAGAACCAGTTTCTCAGTCTCAGTTACCAGTCATTCCAGAATCAGTTTCTGTTGATATTGGAAGACTTCAAATTTCAGATCAAGATTAGTCTCAGTTTCCAACTACTCAACAACTCACACCTGAACAACATGACTCTGATTCAGTTGAAGAAATCCAAGAACCAGTTCTTGTAGAACCAGTCGAACAAAATGCAAATCCTTTGATGCAAACACCAGTTCATCAATGGATGAGAGATCACCCTGAAGAACAAGTTATTGGTGATACTCAAACTGGCGTTCGAACAAGACATCAACTAGATGCAATGATTGCATGTTTTTTATCTCAATCTGAACCTAAGGAAATAGAAGAAGCTTTGAAGGATCCAGACTGGATACTAACTATGCAAGAAGAACTTAATGAATTCAAAAGAAATCAAGTATGGTAATTAGTTGAAAGACCAGATCATGTGAATATCAATAGAACCAAATGGGTTTTCAGAAACAAACTTGATGAAGATGGGAATATCATCAGAAACAAAGCTAGACTTGTATCTAAAGGATATTCTCAAGCAGAAGGCATAGACTTTGATGAAACTTATGCACCAGTTGCAAGATTGGAAGCAATCGGGCTATTTCTCGCATTTGTAGCTCACAAAAAGTTCAAAGTATATCAGATGGACGTTAAAAGTGCATTTTTTAATGGAATTCTTGAAGAAGAAGTGTATGTTCAACAACCACCTGGATTCGAGATCAAAGATCAAGCTGATAAAGTTTTCAAACTAAGAAAAGCTCTTTATGGACTTAATCAAGCACCAAGAGCTTGGTATGAAACTCTATCTTAGTTTCTAGTGGATAATGGATTTATCAAAGGAACAATCGACAAAACTTTATTCAGGATGAAAAATGGAGAGAGCACTCTACTTGTTCAGATCTATGTTGATGATATTATTTTTGGATCAGAAAATGAACAATTATATGAGAAATTTTCAAGTTTAATGAAGAGCAAATTTCAGATGAGTATTAGATGATGGAATTTTCATTCACAAGTATACAAACTTATCACAAAAGTATACAAGAGAACTTCTCTTGAAAAAGTGAAGCATCTGTTGTGTGAAAGCTGTTGGTTTGTGGTGGAAAGTGGTGAAGAGGCAATTCTACCCTTCAAAAAATTTTGCCATAGTTATTGGTGAAGGACAAGCAACCTAGGATTCTTTGTAACGAGATGGAGAAATCAACTGAATTTAACAATGAAATACACCAATGGGGGACCAACAGGCTGTTGAAGTTAATTTGTTAACTCCAAAGTTTTAAGTGTTAAGTTTATTCACCCCCTCTAAACTTAGATGAAGACAAAGAAGGCAAAGATGTTGATCAAACACTTACCTTTAGTTTCTGAATGGAGGAATGATTGGAAGCCTACTCAACTATGGTTCAAACTAGAAATTCGACAACAATGAGACTTTGGATGCCATCCTTAATCAACTAAGGATAATACAATGCTGGTTATGCAAGTAAGGAAAAAGAGACCGGATATATCTTATTCAATCGCATACAAATCAGGAAAGCCTTATGGAGATAGGGCGGGCTTGGATTTGGAACTGCAATTGGTGATATGTGCAAGATTTCAAAGCGATAAAACCAAAACCAAAGGAAAGTCATCTAGAATTTGTGCCTTCTAAGTTAAAGAAGGAAAAAGCAGAAAAAGAATAAGAATCCCAAATCCAAAAATCTTTTGATCATTCAAGGGATACTTATCCTTGATAATGATTGGAATATTCTGCATCTAATGCTAGAAAGCAACAAGTATAACCATACTACTAGGGTAAAACCTAAGCGAAATATCAAATGTTTTAATAACAAGAAGAACTTAAGATATGACACATTTAGCGAAGACCTTATGGAAACATACCAAGGGTCATGCTTGCCATCGACCACTATGGATGGTGTTTGGAATTTGCATTCAAAGAAGGAGAATTCAAAGGGTGAATTTTGGCGTTATATCTTATTCAAACTCTTTGTGAAAAATTTGCAAATCTAATGAAGAGCAAATTCCAAATGAGTATGATGGGAGAGATGAATTATGGGACTGCAAAAATGCGGATGAAGGATGAAAGAGCACCTCGAGACTAAGAATTCAACTGCTATGAGTACAAACATCGATTGGATGAAGATAAAGAAGGCAAAGATGTTGATATTATGGAAATAAACTTGTGTCATGGTTTAGCAAAAAAAGAAAATTTAGAGTGCGATTAAGAGAATTCTCAAGTATCTTAAAGAGACTTGGGAGTAGGAATATGGTATTCAACTTCAAAGTTATATCCTACTCAGATTAAGATTATCTTTGGATGCAAGATTGATAGAAAAAGCACCTCAGGAACACAATCGATTAATGGGAAATAGACTGGGTCTCCTCTGGTTTGAAATTCTATTTCAATTTCCTAAATTGAATACAGGAAGTTCTTTTGTGCACAAGTACTATGGTTAAGACAACAATTAAGGGACTATGGAATTGAAGAAAGGAAATTTCAATCATGTGTGACAACACAAGTGCAATTGCAATCACGTAAAATCATGTTTTGCATTCAAGAACCAAGCACATTGATGTGAGACATCATTTTATAAGAGATCATGTTGAAAAGAAAGATGTGGTGGTTTCATACATTCTCACGAAGATCAACTTGTCGATATTTTCACTAAACCACTTGGATGTGAAAGATTTGCTAAATTAAGAATGAACTTGGAATTATAAAGATTGGTGATAATCAAAGATTGTAATTGGAATTCACCAAGGGATTAGTCTTTGCTATGTTGGGTGAGCTCACTTAGCAGATTAGTCATTGGTATCAACAATTCCATGTACTTATGTTTTGACAATTGAGCAAATGAGGTTGCCAAGGAGATTGGTCTTTGTCATGTTGGGTGAGCTCACTTGACAGATCAGTCATTGGTATTAAACCTCATCTTGTATTATCAATTGAACAAAACAAGAAGTAAACAAGGATCGTGAGTAGTACTTTATCGGCGAGTGTCTGAAAGCGTATATATCGCCACTGCTTGAAGGCACCTATTTGAGGATACCTATTTGAAGGAACTTTACTCAGTCAAAGTTATTAAAGTCAAAAAGCATATTGGCGGGATATTTATTTTATCCATTATTACCACGATTAAACCATCCAACGGTTACAAGCGTTATGGAGGAGTAATGGACCACGTGTCAAGACGACATTTAATCGATTTAATCGTGGTTACATCAATGTATGCGTGCAATGACAGATTTCAACTACCCAATCGCCTATATAATCGGTATTACATAGCAGATTCACCACTTGCAATTTCGCTTTATTTACGCAAAATCTACATCGTGTGAACACAGATTTAAGAGCAATTTTCTTCATTCTTTTCTTATTTCAATGGCGGAAAAGATTGAGGTTCAAATCGAATCAAGCCAAAGTGTAAGAGGCTATGTTGTTGATGCAAATCAAGCAGAGTGGCCATTAATATAGGTCGAAGAATAAGAAGATTTGCGGGGATGGAGAATATACTCAACATCGATTAGAAACGATATCATACACCAATGTTATTGATTTACGGAAGAATATGGTTATAGAAGAAGGAATCAAGCTTTCAAAACCACTTTGTGAATGGTGAGGAGCTTGTAATCTCCTCCATCTCTTTGAGACAAGTGTTTGGTTTTGAAGAAGTTGTTGATGGTTCAGGTCAATCCTCGAAGCTATGGGATTGGACAAGATGGCTTTTGTAGATCAGATCAAGATGAAGCAACTATCAACCGCACAGGCATCAATTTGCAAAAACATTGGTATTGAATATAGTCTGTGAGCAAGCTCATTGCAAAGAACATACTTGGGCTAGTTGGCGGTATGGATACTCTATCAGGACCCAAGATAGAGGCGATGATTATCATCTGCGGGAGCATGAAGTTTGGTAAATTTGGTACTTTATTCATTATATGAAGAAAGTTGCGAAGGAGGACAAACTAGGAAAAGGAAATCAAAGGCCTTACCTTAGGTTTGATGATTGAGACACTCTTTGAATCACTTGGAGGTTCACGACCTTGAACGATTGACATAAATCACCCAGATACAAAAAGGAGATTGATTATGCAATTCTGGACTTGATGATGATGAAGAGATTCCTTGGAGAGGCTGCTGATGATAATGATGATGGAGATGATGGTGATACTGGTGGTGAGCAGGTTCAGAAAACCAAGAAGATATCCATCAAACCTGCTGCACCAAAGAAAACTGCTGGAAAGAGGAAGAAGAGTGCTGATGTTAGAAAGACTACAGAAGTCTTGAAATCTAAAAGAACAAGAAAAGAAACAGCACAGACTGATGAGTCTGCTGAGGGTCAAGTGGAGGTTACTGACCCTGCTGTAGCTTCAAGAAAAACTGTTGGAGAAATTTTTAGAGAACAACAGAAGGAAGCTAGTAGAAAAAGAAAATTGACTAGAAAAGTTGATGATGATGAACCCCTATCCAAGAGGATGAAGGAGGTTATCAAAAAGAAGAAATATGGCAAGGGGAAAGAGTTAAAGAACTTGGAAGCTCAAAGAGTCCAAGAGGAAGCACCAGTAGAAGAGGAAGAAGAGGCTGTTGAGGCTGAGCCTCTAACTATCATTCCACCAGTTGTTATTAGTGATTCCTCAAATGAAGAAGTTATCAAGTCTCACGATCTTTGAGCAGTTGTTTTTGAGCAATGCAGCAGAGGATGTACTGCAGATCTCTCGACCACGAGCCCTCTTTGTAGTATCCATGAAGAACCACAAAGCAAACTCATCGAACTCGAACTCTTTGTGGTGGTTGACGAGGTGATTGGAGACTTGGTTGAAGACCTGCAAATTTGGAAATAGTTCGTGGGGAAGAAGCGTCTGCTTTGCTAACCTTTGATGAGCATGTAAGTCGTGGGAACCAAGTGTGATCTGAGATGGAAGTAGTAGGTACAAATGTACAATCACAAAGAACTCTTGACTTTCAAACATCTGTAGAAGATACCATGAATACGCTTGTTGGAACCTTTGGAGGTCAACAAGCCACTGGAGTCGCTCCTCGGGAGATCTTTTATGCCATTTGAAAGGCATGTGAAAAAGAGCAAGAAAATCGAAGAGTATGTGGATCCCAAACTTGACAAATTGTTTGATTACTTCAGTGGAAGTTTGGGTTCTACAAAAGACAAAACCAATTTGCTCAACCAATGACATGATTTTGAAGAATGGGTTTTGACAAGTTGGGAGTGGAAAACTTCTTTGGATCGATTGATACAACCTTCTTCGCAATCAAGACTGATGGATCTGTTTGATGAGCAACAAAAGGAGGAGGTATCAAATTTAGAGATCCAAGAGATGGTCTGATGATTCTTCTTCATCATCGAGATAGTAGAGAGATTTTCCTGGACCAGGGAGAATCAAGTGGGGCTGCACTAACACATGTACCATCCAGCATGTGATCCATCGATCTTTGGTAGATTCTTTGAGGTCAGCAGATCAAGAAATGGATGAGGATCTACAAGATCTCACCATGGATGATCTAGAAGCACTAATCACTGAGGGAATTACATTGAGTGCTAGTAGGCTGACTGATGAACCAAGCACATTTCATGTTGTAAAGCCTACTGCACAACCCAAGATGTACTGAATCGTTGATTTGGATGTGGAAAAGACCATCGACTTGATGAACCAAGTGCTAGTTCGAGGAATCCATTGAATATCAAAGTGGATTTGACTTTGAAGGATTCTCACCAAAATCGCCATGATTCGACCAAGATTGGTCATGCGAAGGTTTCAAGTGGATAATGAGGCTATATTTAATCCACAGGAAATTGAAGAGGAGAGTGCTGAGTTCTTTGAGGTACAAACAAAGACTGGACAAAGGTTGGAACAGAGGTGCAGTCTTTGAGTCTCAAACAAACACTGGACAAAGGTTGGAACCAGAGTTGGGTATGGAGGAAACCCCTGTTGTTGATGAGGTCAGCTTTGTAGTGGAGCTGCTTTTGAGCCAAGGCCATTGAGGGAAGGATAGTCGCAGACTGCGTCGTTAATGAGGATGAGCACCGGACTATAACTATAACTCTGATGATGAAGAATTTCAAATTTTTGGAAGAAGAAGTCTGTTGAAGAACCCGCACAAGATCCTATCCTTGAAGATGTTCTTGGTGCAATGGTTGAGAAAGACCTCCCCCTTGGGAGATATATGAGTAGAGCCATGATCATCGCGAGACAATGAGGCACAATATAGAATTGAGGAGCTCTTGATGGATCTACTTGACATAGAATGGCGATGGAGTGCCAATTGAAGTTGTCAATGAGTTAAGGCGTAAGAAATGACATGCAACAGATTAAGAACTCAATTGGACAGACAAACAGTAGATTTGAAGAATCGATGAAGATGGTAAAGCGATAATAGACAATCTCTCGTCTGATTGCTTCAAACTTTGCATCTACTCAAAATGCAATGAATAATTTGATACTAGATGTCAAGGGTATCAAAGTTGGAAATAAAGCCAAAGACAAGTTTCTAAAAGATCAACTTGTCTCTATACAGAAACTTGACAAGCTTGTTGAAGCTCCCAAACTTCTTGAGCTCTTCTTTGCACAACAACTCTTGTGCTCGATCCCAAATTTCTTGAAAGGATCAACAGATGGAAGAGACCACGCAATCAAGGATTACTTCACTTGATACTAGAATCGGAACTATGGCAGTCAATTACACAAAGTGATAGTATCACGAGGAAGTCGCATTCATGGCCTCATCTCACGCTTTTGTTGATGATGTCACTAAGGGAAGAGGGCCAATCAATTTGCAGCAAAGGAGGCTGCTAGACTCTTTACGTGAAGAGATGGATGATGATACAAATGCTTTTAGGCAACCTCGCACTGGCGATTGCAACTCAGCGATGATCTCTTATCACAAGTACAAGAAAGAGTTTCATAATGAATGAGACCCTATCGTGACATGGGATTTCATGAAGGTCTTAACTCCTTCTTGAGTTTGAAGTTTTGGGAGGCAAGGATTAAAGCTTTAAGAGCAAATACCGAGAGGTAGAAGAAGTAGCAAAGGTGAAAAGGTTGCGCCAATTACAAAAGCAAAAGATTCATTGAATGAATTTAAGGAGTCAGTATATGAAGTTTGGCTTGAGGTGAATCGGATCAATCTTGTCCCGCTGAAGCATGGAATTGGTGGAAACAAGTCAATTCTTATATTGACTTTACACTTATTGAGAATGAATGGATGATTGAAATGATAGAAGAGATCGAGCCTATCAAGAGCAAAAAGTGAGAAGGCTAGACAAGAAAGAGAGAGAAGAGACAATAGATCGGCTACTTTTCACTTTGTTTTATCTTTCTTTGTATCTAGTTGTAATAATCTGTGAACAAATATTTATAATGAGAATTGACTGAATTTGTTCTGTTTGTGTTTTTATCTTTTGCTTTCTTTGATTAGGTGAGGTAGTGGCATCATCACCAAAAAAGGGAAATTGTTGGACTTATTTCTTAGTTTTGATGATGAGTGCCATACTAGTATTATAGTGCAAAGGCAAAAGATGTCTAGATAAAATGTATAGGTTTATTAGAGTTTGATTCATAAATAGGTTTGATCAAACAAGCCTTTGTAAAAGGTCTGTGATCATTTATCGCCATTGGTGGTCCAAGTCGAAGGGTAGATAGGTCGATGAGACTTGTCGGGAACCTCTTGAAGATCAAGACTGAAGGCTGAGGGTTCAAACTCAGTAAATGAAGACTAAGGGATCAAACTTAGTATTTAATGTCAAGGATATGGAATCGAGATTTAGGCAAGTCCGTGATGACCTAAACCGATTACATATACCTTGTGTAGAAGGTCTAAGTTCCACAAGTTGGATGATGTTTGGAACTTAGTTATATTTAAAATGATGTAATCTAACTTCACAAATAAAAGTCGAGATAAAAGGAATCAATTTGCATTATATTTTCTGAGACAAAAATATGATGTTCACAGATCGATTGGTTTTCTGTTGAGACTAATGAACCTCTTTGATATATACCTCGATTAATTCAAGATTATTGGAAAGTTACATGGATAAGAACGACCAACTACCTCGACTTATCAAGCAAATCAAAGTGAGATTAAAAAGAGGCGTTGGGATGATCCATATTTTTATCCTTTGGATACAAGTCAAAGGGTGGTGGGATTGATTGTCAAAAAGTAATCTCGATAAATTGTCGATCCTATGAATAGTGACGAATGCGGTGAGGATGGGACAAATACAAGGGCGGTCACATTTGAATTTCAAATTCAAGTCACATGCATTCCTACCTATAAATAGAGGACTTTCAACTCAAGAAGAAGTGGATGAATTTTGGAATAAACTTCAAGTGATAACATTGAGTGAAAAACACCCTTTGAACTTATCGAGCTTAAGGTGCTTGATCTAGTTATTTTCTTCAAGTGCATTTCGTGTTCAAGTTGCATCAAGCATACACACTTGAAGCGCAAGTAAGTCGATTATATCATCCTAATCAAGTCTTTGCAGAATGAATCATATATTTGATTCATTCTTTATTTTATAAAGAACTCTGTGAAGACAGTGAAGCATCTGTTAGTGTGAAAGACTGTTGGTTTGTGGTGGGAGTGGTGAAGAGGCAATTCTACCCTTCAAGGACCAGTGGAAGACTCGGGAGCGACAATTCTACATGCTCCAGTTTTCGATTTGTGAAGCCATAGTTATTGGTGAAGGACAAGCAACCTAGGATTCTTTGTAACAGATAACTCAAAGATCACTAGTGAATTTCCTCCAACATCACAGGAGAAGAGTGGACGTCTGAGGATTACATCACTGGAACCACTATAAAAATCTCTACTTACTTATCGCCCTTACTTTTGCACTTAGTCATTATTCATATCAACTCTTTGAATCTAACAACTGAAATCACACACATACACTAAGTGAGTATCTAATACTTAGTAACATATATTTAACAACAAGTAATAAGGCTTAATTTTGATATTATTCATTTGCACAAATTCAGCAAATCGAATCTGTCGTAGACTCACATTTTATCGGCAGAAGCTATGGGGTCTCAGCAGACTCATTTGAAGTATCGCAAGAGTCATTGTTGCAGAATTTGTTAACTCCAAAGTTTTAAGTGTTAAGTTTATTCACCCCCCCTCTAAACTTAACTAAAGCCTTTTCAAGGGACCAACAGGAAGCCTACTCTATCTTACAGCAAGTAGACCAGATATATCTTTTACTGTTGGTGTATGTGCAAGATTTCAGTCAAAACCAAATGAAAGTCATCTCACAGTTGTTAAAAGAACCCTGAAATATCTGAAAGATACAGATGGTGTTGGAATTTGGTATTCAAAAGAAGGAGAATTCAAACTGATATCTTATTCAAACTCAGATTATGCAGGATGCAAAATGGACAGAAAGAGCACCTCAGGCACATGTCAGTTATTAGGAAATAAACTTGTGTCATGGTTTAGCAAAAAGCAAAATTCTATCTCAACTTCAACAGCTGAAGCAGAGTATATAGCAGCTGGAAGTTGTTGTGCTCAAGTATTATGGATTAGACAGCAATTAAGAGATTATAGGATAGAAGAAGGAACAATTCCCATAATGTGTGATAACACAAGCGCAATTGCAATTACTGACAATCCAGTTTTACACTCAAGGACAAAGCACATTGATGTGCATCACCACTTTATAAGAGATCATGTGGAGAAAAAGGATATCACAGTTCTTTATGTACCTACTGAAGATCAATTGGCAGATATCTTTACAAAGTCATTAGACAAAGAAAGATTTGCCAAACTATGAACTGAATTGGGGATAATTAAAGTCAGTTAAGTCAGTTAAGCCAGAGATTGGTCAAAGGGATTAATCTTTGTTATGTTGGGTGCGCTCACTTAACAGATTAGTCATTGACATCAACAATCTCAAACTGATTAACTAAAACTGAAAATTTGGTAGAACTGATAGTTCACTCTAAAACTGACTTCAGCATCAGTTTCTACTCCAGTCAACTTCAGTCAAAGGTTGATATGATAAACCAACAGCAGTTATATCGCATTTAATTACTGCAGTTCTTTTGTCAGAATACATTACGTGTACACCCCACTACTATCAGAACAGTACATGCATCGGTTACCCAAACCATCATGGAATTTGAAAAGTTGTACTAATCAACCGCCTGTACATCCTACCTATTTATTCAACCTTCGTTCACACTCTTTTCAATCAAAATTTCAAATTATTAGTCTCTTTCCTAAAAACAAAATCAGACCTTTCGCAATCTTTTCATCTCAAAAATCAATTTTTGTGTTCACACCCAGATATGGCCACTTCAAAGAAATCACAAGAAGAAAGATTGATCACAAAGTTAGATGAGTTTTCATTCAAAATTTATGAAGCAATGTGCAAAAACACTCTATTAGTAAGCTGGATCTGTGATAAAATCCAGAAACAACCAGGTTTGAGAAACCTTCTGGAAGTTAAGTTCAACGAAAAACGTGATGTGGAAGGGATTTTGCAATTCTGGGAGAATATGTGATTGGTACGAGACTCCCTAATCACTACAGTTCGTGGAGATCATATTATTATCAATGAACGAGTCATGAAGTCACTATTTGGTTTCACAAATTCATATGTGACATCAATAGATCTGACTACTCTACCATTGAAAAGAGACGCTTTTCTTAAGCAACTTACTTTTTCTAAGGAACCAGTAGAAGTTGATATTCATGTTGACAAACTCAAGCCAGAATTTGCGCATCTCAGCAGATGGCTCAGCAAACATGTCATTGGAAAATCCAAAGGAATCAGTACACTATCCGATGAAAACATTTATCTGATGAACATAATTTGGGATGAATTACAATTCAATTCGGCAGGATATGTAGTCAATCAGATAAAGAAGCAGCACTTAGCTGAATTAGAAAGTGTACGAAGAGCTCAACCTGAAGGTCAAGCAACTGTTGGCAGATTCCGACTAAAGAAGACACTAAGTGGAATCATTCAATTTTATCTGGAGACACTCAAGGCAGGGAATAAAGAAAGACAAACTGCAGAGGAAATAGCAGTTCTCACAAGAACAACTTCCCAACCTGAAGCTGGACAAAAAACTGTGTCTCTGCAAGAAGCTGAACACAAAGGCATCAAGCGGAAAGATGACTCAGCAAAAGGAAGATCAGTTGTAAAATGTTTGTACCCAGGAACTTCAAGAGAGAAAGCACCAACTGAGGGGGAACAAAAACAACTGACAACTGAAGTTTCCAAGGAAAATATCGCTGCTGACCATACTTCTCGCCATAAGACCAATCGACAAGATCACAACCTTGACCTCGGTTTTTGAAGCTGATAGAATCATCAAGCTGATGAAAATGAAGCTTGAACCAGAAGATACTAGTGATGTCAGTCTACAGACTGAACAGAAACTACTCTTGGAGAAATTGGAAATTAGAGACCTATACACTATGTTTCATATATCAGAATTTCTTGAAAATTGCTTCAAAAGATTCACTGAACTAGCTAAAAGAAGCGAATCAGGCACATCATCCACCCCCAAAGTTATTTCAAAGAATGATGATGATCATGATGATTCAAGAAAAGAAGCTGATGTGACTACAGGTTTGCAGACAGATATCCATCCTCAACTTCAAGCAACGCAAACTGTAACTCAGCAAGAAGATTTGCCAGTTGGAAATCAGACAACTGACAAACAGCAAGCAGCTGATAGAATTGATAATCAACAACTTATGATCATTGAAGATATCACTCAGTTTAAGGATCAAACAGAAGCTACATATGATCCTTCTGATATCCTAACAAAGGATGAATTGGCTAAAGTTCATGAGAACTTGAAGATCGTGCTCAGTCAAAGGGATATACAAAATGGCCTTTTATCAAATATCTCTGGATATCTGGATTATTGAACTAGAACAGATATCTTAGTTCATGCAATACTAGAGATGATTCATAAGTCAAGTTCAAGTTTTGCTTCAGAAATTTTGTTACTTAAACAAAAACTTGAAGACTCAACCGCAGTAGATAGGGAAACACATGCACAGGCTCACTGGCATATGAATCAGCACATCTACGGGTTAGAAACTCAGCTCAAAGAAGTACTTGCTTCTCAGCAACAAATCTCAGCCGATCAAAAAGCAACCCATGCTCTGGTAGATCAGTTATATGATGCCAAAAAGGGGGAAGCTGAAGAAGAAAAGCTGAAGTTACTCAAGGAAAAGAAGCAACTTGAAGAAGAGTTGGAAAAATACAAATCAGATCCAAAATTCTTACAGAAAGAGTTAACTGATGAGCAGCTCATTGTAAAATATAGTCAACCTGGAGATCAGAGAGCTACTATTACAAAGGATCTATGGTTAAAGTTTGTCAAAGATCATAATCCTATCAAAGCCAAGTACAAGGACAAGACTTTTGAAGAATCCTTGAACTACTTTCTATCTGATGAACTCTACAATCAGAAAATGGCACAATATAAAAAGACCAAAAGGATCGAAGACAAACTGAAGATTAAAGACAAAACTGAACAGATGAAAGCTGATGTAGTAGAATTTGAGAAATACTACGTGAATGAATCAGCTTTACCAAAGTTAATCTTATGGAGGAAATGGAAAGAAGGAAGTCAAGTAGACTACAACAAGACCTTTTCTAAGGAAGACTCCAAGCTAGAATATGATTATCGTCTACACGACAAAGAGATGAAGTCTATTTCAGTCACAGAAAAAGGCTTAGTCTTTAGTCAAAATTCATTTGAACAAAATGTAACGATTCCAGTTTTTGCATATTCTAATGAGATCCAGTTTCCTGTTTTACATTGTTTTACATTGTTTTGATCTTTAAGCTTTTCTTTTAGGGAGAGTTTTGGCATCATCAAAAAGGGGGAAATTGTTGAAAATAAAATTTATGTTTTGATAATAATTCATCATATTTATTCAAAGTATTATCTTAACCTTATTGATGAAGTGCTGAAGCCAGCTGTTATAGTGAAAAGCTAAAAGATGTCTAGAACTGAATGTTTAGGTTTTACTAGAGTCTGATATTTGTATAAGTTACATCAAACAATCAAGCACTGTAATAGTTAGTTTGTCGTGAAACTGAAAACTGGAAATCAACTAGAAAACTGGAAATCACTAAGACAAACAAACTGACTCAGAATACACCAGTATTGAACTGAAGAAAATAAGTTCGCTGAGGGACACAGACTCAGTTGGCTTATCTAGAAGACTGAAGAACTGAGGGTTCAAACTCAGTTATTGAAGACCGAAAAACTAAGGGTTCAAACTCAGTTATGAAGATTACAAGTCGAGACTATGAAGTTAGACTTCAGGCAAGTTTGTGGTGACCTGAACTGACTTTATGGATCTTGTATAAAGACCTAAGATTCATAAGGACAATGAATTCTTAGAAGATATTTACTTTTGGTGTACTCTAATTAAGTCAATTATAATCAGATGTAAATTGGAGTACTGATATTTGAAGAAGAGTAAAAATCTCAGTTAATGCTCCAAGTCCAAGAAAGCGACAATCGATAAACTTCGAGATAAAGCGATCCGAAACTCGATTTTACATGACAGCCATCCAACAAACTGATAGTACAGTCAAACATTTAAAAGGAAGCGATTTTATTGGATGAGTTACTGACAAATCAGAACGGTCAGAAAATATAGCCGTTACAAGATTGACGTTGATACAGTTCGAATTCAAGCCAGATGAACGTTGTATCTCACACTATAAATAGAGGACTTTGCACCAAGGATTACATACGAAGATTTAACAAGAGTTACAAGCATATTTGTGCATTAGTCTTTTTATTCGAATTGCTATCATCTCAGTGCTATAACAAGATCACATTTAGAATTTCTTCAAGTGTTCAAGCTACACAGAATTTATCCAGATTCAGACACTTTGAAGAACCACAAATAAGAATCAATTTATTGATTCTCAGCCCAACTTTGATTATACATCAAAGGTTTAGACTGTGAAGCAAACCGGGAAGGTTTCGCCAAGGACAGTTGTTACAAGCAGTCGGGTAGACTGTGTTTGTGGTGGTAGCTGGTAAAGAGGCATACGTAACCCTTCAAGGACCAGTGTTCAAGCAATTGAAGAGCAGCAATTCTACCTGTTCTACAACTGTTTAGATAGTAAAGCTAGGGATTAGCCAAGGACTTTTTGTAACAGTTCACCTCAAGAAGTTCTAGTGGAATTTTCCTCCACACCACAAGGGAAGAGAGGACGTACATGATTACACCACCTGGAACCTCTATAATATTTGCCTTATTTACTTTACGCACTTATTTACTTACTCAGCATTTTATCTACAGCATTCTGAGAATTGATTGTTATACATCTCACAGTTCACAAACTGACATTCTTCAGAATTCAGTTTAACACACTCAGCTTTCACATAGAATAACAAGATCAAGAAAAAGGCTAGAATTATATCCGCTACCAGTTGACTCAGTTTTAAGCTTAAGTCAGTTTGACTTGAACTCAGCTTAGTCAGCTTAACTCCACACAAGTTTTAACTGAACTTTAATTTGTTTTAAATCCAATTTTTGGGAAAAGTTTATTCACTCCCCCCCCCCTCTAAACTTGTGTTAGCCTTTCAAAGGGACCAATAGATATAGTTGGTTTCCTTCCATTCCAAATCTCATAAGGTATCTTCAGCAGCTTCTTGTTCATTGAGGTTATATTTTGTGTATAGCATGTTGTATGGATTGCTTCAGCCCAATATCTTTCAGGTAATAATGCTTCACAAATCATAGTCCTTCCTGCTTCTTTCAAGGTCATGTTTCTTCTCTCAGCAACCCCATTATACTGAGGTGTACCAGCAGCTGCTAATTGATGCAGCACACCATTTTCTTCACAATATTCTCTTATACCTTTATTGAGAAACTCAGTACCCTTGTCTGATCTGATCTTCACTACTGTCAAACTTTTCTCATTCTGCAATCTCTTCAAAAGTTCAGGCATCTTTTGAAGTGTTTCACTTTTCTTGTTCATGAATACTACCCAAGTGTATCTTGAATAATCATCCACAACTACCAGAGTGTACTTCTTTCCTGTTACACTTGTTGGTGTTACTGGTCCAAACAAATCCATGTGCATCAGCTCCAAAACTCTTTTTGTTGATTGCTTAGTCTTTGACTTGAAGCTTGACTTGGTTTGTTTACCTTGCTGACAAGCATCACATATGGCATCCTTTTTGAATGTAATCTCAGTCAAACCAATCACCAATTTCTTTTTCACCAGTTGATTGATGTCATCAAAGTTCAGATGATTCAGCTTCTTATGCCATAACCAATTCAGTTCGGACTTAGTATGCATAGTCAGACATGTCTCTAGAACAACAGTAGACCAATCCACAACATACATGTTTTGTTGTCTTCTTCCAGCCAACACAACTTGCTCACCTCTTTCACTAATGACAACACAGTATCATTTGTCAAAAGTGACCTTGTAACCCATGTCACAAAACTGTCCAGTGCTCAATAGGTTGTAGTCCAGTCCTTCCACAAATGCAATATTTCTAATATTTAATCCATTCCTCACAAGTGTGCCATATCCTCTTGTGTGTCCTGGTGTATTCTTGTTTCCAAAATTCACTCTTGGACCATCCTTTGCCACATAGTTTGTCAAAGAGTGCTTATTCTTTGTCATATGTCTGGAACATCCACTGTCAAAGTACCAGACACCCTACAAAACAAAGTTAATGTATTTTAGGTACCCAAAACTGTTTGGGTCCATAGTGGTCAGTGGTAAGCATGACCCTTGGCAAATTTCCATAAGGTCTTCTTTGAAAAGTATCATACTTTTGTTCATACATGTATTCCACACTTCCATAAGGTCTAACATTTGGTTGTGTAGGATTCACATATGCTTTCGGGCCTTTGGGTACATAATGCTGTTTGAAGTTATTTCTATTGTTAGAAGCACTAGCATAACCATAGGTTTGCTGTCTGTTGGGAGCAGCCTTGTAATATGGAGTCTGCTGAGGTCCCTGGTGAGGTCTTGTATAAGTCCTCTGCTGATTCCATTGATGAGGTTTTACCCTAGCATTATGGTTATGTCTATGGTTTCTAGCAGTAGGGATAGGAATATTCCAATCATCATCAGTAGGGAACAGTCTACCTTTCCCCCTGAGATCAGTATCCCTAGAATGATTACCATTTTTAGGTTTAGGATTCTTATCCTTGGAATATTTCAGATTTTTGACCTTTTGTGGTCCAGCAGACTTAGTAGCAGGTCTGCTATCAGTAGGTCTAGAAGGTGTTGGAAAGGTGTCCTAAACCCAATAGGGTTAGACCGGATCCAACAGGGTTGGGTCATTTACAGTCTATTTAGTTCATGTAAGAACTTTATTATGATTAATAAAAGCACTTATGTTATTATATATTGTTTATCTTCATATTATTTGTTGTATATATATAGTAACGTCCCTAGTATCAATCTGTGATAGAGAAACCATGATAGTGATTATGGTTGATGAGATCTCTAATCACTATAACAAGGTTGGTACTTATATGTCTCTAGTCTTACATATTATCAAACGGGACATTGATAGTATAATCAGACTAGCACGCATTGGATGTCTTCTATCTTTTAGAAGATAGGGATAGATTTCTCGTCTATCAAAGTGTAGGGACACTTGGACTGTACGTGGACGTGTGTTAGAGAATGCGCACGTTAGACTGACCCACTTACATTAAGTGTCACACTATGTGGCGGTTGTGTAATTATCCTTTTGACCGGGGTCTTCATGGCATCATAGTGTGGATTGTCATGCTTTGACACTATTGAGATTTCTCCTAACCACGGGGCGATCATGCGGTAGTGATTGGGTATGATATTGAAGCATGCGGAGTATACATGATTGGTTGTCCGGGAATCGCGTATCCTATGATTGGGATCGAATATCCGAAATGGCCTTCTTATAAGGAATGTCTAGCTCTCGAGAATCTTTGCAAAGTGGGAGTAAATGTGTTATTCCGAGAGAGCATGATATCCAGATTATAAGATACGATCGTCTATGTATTGACACTCGAGATACGATCGTATGGATATTAATTCAGCGATAGGATTATAAGTTACACGGTAACTGCTTCACATGAAAGGTAGTAGTCATTGCTTTTGACTCTTCCGATGATTGGGGGTCACGGTGTGTTGCTAGACGCTATCCCGTGATCGTTAGGTATAAAGGGCATTTTAGTAAATTGCACTTTGTGTCTACGGCCAACATATTCGGAAGCCTATCGGGTCACACACATAAGAACATCGAGTCGGATTAAAATGTGGTTATAGTTGATAACCAAATAAGGAAAGTTTATCTTTAGACTATAAAGGTTATGGTGGTAAATTAATATGGTGGTATTTATTTATTATGAATAAATAAAATACAAGATATTAATTAAAAAATATTCCGGAAGCCAATTATTTGGCACATGGGGCGCCACATTTAAGTGTATGAGATACACTTGGATTGTGCACTTTAAATAATAAGATTGCAATAATATTAATATATGATATTGATTGATTTTGGAAAAATAGATTTATGGTAATAAGATAATTATATTCAATATAAGATATTGACAAAATAAATTATAATTAAAGAGATAAATCAATCTAGTTGATTTTTCATATTTTATTGGGAAAATATTTTCTTCTCCTACACACATATGGGGCGCCACTTTTAACTATAAATAAGAGGTGGGTGTCAAAATCTTTGGTACATCACAATTGCAAGAGTTCATAGTTCTTGTGTAAAATAGAGAGCAATCCATAGTGAGTTTGTGAAGGAGGAAAAAGGCCGGTCTAGGAACCGGAGTTTTTCCGATAGCAATCCAAGGAGGATTCCATCAAGGGGTTCGTGTGGATTAGTGATAGAGGCCGAACGCGTGGACGGCTTGCGCACTGAACTACTCTCCGTTGACGGTCAAAGCGACGATCTTATAGATCACCTGATGTATAACCGTCAAACTACTTAACGTGTTTATTGCATTAAACGAAGAACGATTTAGAAAAAGGAAATCAAATTTTAAATTCCGCTGCGTTAAACTAGTGATTTCCTAACAGTGGTATCAGAGACAGACTTCGAGCTTAAGCAATAAGCATAAATTTATTGCATAGTATTTAATCGATAGATGCAAGATTTAAATCACGAAACGTTAAAACAAAAAAAATTAGGTTTTATGGGGGGCTCGGCCGATTGGTGGCGGCCCCCTCCCTTGGAGGCGGCGGCGGTTGTCTTCAGGCTGCCGTCCGTCGGCTGTCTTCTTCCAATGGGGGAGATCGACCCTTTTCGTTTTGTGATATTTATTGTGCATAGATATCTCGTTTGTTTAGTTGTGTCATATGGCAACCAATGGTTCAAATAGTTTGGGCCATTGGGAAACCATATGGCATGTTGGCCTTTCCAAATTTTGATTTGGAATAGGCCTAGGCCATTTTCAAATATTTGATTTGTAAAAGGCTAAGTTTCAGCCACTTCAAAATTTTGATTTTGGAAAGTGGCTGAGCCTAAACCAAAATTATTTGGCATTTCCAAATATTTGATTTGGAATAGGCCATGCCCTTTTCAAATATTTGATTTGTAAAGGTTTAGCTGTGCCACTTCCAAAATTTTGATTTTGGAAAGTGGCCAGGCCTAAGCCAAATTTAGTTTTGGAAAGGAAGCAAATAGAAGACTTTATAATTTTATTTTTATTTTGAAAAGTTCAAATATAATTAAAATTAAAATCGATTTAAAATTAAATGTTAATTTTAATTTTTGATTAAGTCATATAATTAATTAAAAGTTATTTAATTATTTGACGTGATAAAATAAAGACGCATAAGTAGTTAAAAAAATTAGAATTTAATCTTTTTCATAAGATAAAATTGTATGGATTAGATGTGTAGATATAATGTGATTATATGGACCCCGATTGATCATGGACTCGACCAATAGGATAGATGGGAATGTTTTCTTTATGTTGGTTTTTGAAAAATTGCCCTAGGCCATTATGAAGAACGTGACCTAGTTTACTTTTTGCAATTATCCCATTCCCGTTAGCTCCCCCCCCCCCCTTTACGGCGGGTGTAATTATTAGATAAATTATTATGTAACAAGAATGGAGCAAGAAGTTGAAGACCAAGGAGAAATAAAGAACTCATTGGCGTACAGCAATAAAGATCCTATTGGCGGTTGCAGATACCCTTTGTTTGTGACCCGCGGTTTCGTCAGTTTGTATTCGAAACCGCACCTAGGAAAAGTCCATGATCATACCGGTTATTTTGTGCGTGAAATGTTGTGTATGTTTGACTTTATATGATATAGTAGTAATATACACGTAGTAGATGAGACCAAAATTAAACCAAATTAATTAAGTGAATTAATTTTAAAATTATTCCCACACCAAAACTCGAGCCAATATTGTCTCCCAATATTATAATGACGGTGAAGAGCCCTTGTTCGGATCCAACTGATCGGCCCTCGTCGAGATTTGACCTACCACGGGTATATCGTTATTATTGAGATATGATCGTTACGAGATCTCATGAATATTGGGTTACGACTCGACTAAAATCTTACGGTGATTGGCCCTCGTCGGGACCGTCTGATTTTAGAGACAAGGGGTTGACTATCACATGGTGATGTGAAGCGCCAAAGAGTTGACTAGTCACCTTTGGGAGTCGCATGCGATGCGATTGGTAGGAGTACCTACCCGTCGAAATTATCTCGGTTGATCGGCCCTCGTCGGGAATCGAAGTAACTAGATGGGATCCCAGCCACTAAATAATTAATTAGATTCTTGAAAACCAATTGGGAATAGTTGGCTAGTAGGAGTAAAACCTTACGAAATTTTTAAGTGCAAATTTAGGGTTTTCTATACATGAGCTTTTACTTATTCTATCTTTATTTATTGTTGTAGAAAATGTCAAACAAATTGAACCTTCGTTATATCATCGAAAACAAGCTTGACGAAACTAATTTTCTCGATTGGGAAAGAAACCTCAAAATCGTTTTGAGGCACGAAAAGATTGGCTATGTCTTAGACGAGGCCTTACCGGAAAAGCCCGCTGAGGGTTCGGCTGCAAGTGTTGTCGAGAAGTACAACAAGCATCGTTTCGATGAAGAGTGATGCTACATGCATCATGCTTGCTTCTATGACACTGAATCGCAGTAAACAAAGATGAGCCTATGGACGCCTACATAATCATGGTCAGCCTAAAAGAACTCTATGCTTCTCAGTCTCGCACTGAGAGGTACGAGGTCTCGAAGGCCCTGTTTGGTTGTAAGATGGCATCTAGGACTGCTGTGGGGTCACACGTGCTTAAAATGATCGGGTACATAGAGAGGCTTGGGAAGCTGGGCCACAAGTTGGAACGAGAGTTGAGTATTGACTTGATTCTGCAATCTCTACCTAATTCATTCTCGCCGTTCGTGATGAACTATCACATGAACAAGATAGATTGCTCCCTTGTGGAGTTACTGAACATGTTGAAGACTGTTGAGGGAACTGTGGGGAAGGGAAAGCAAGTGTTGCTGGTCACTTCGAGCAAGGGCAAGGCAAAAACCCACAAAAATTCCAAGAAGGCGAAGGCGGCACCTAAGCCAACGCCTAAGATAGCAAAAGACAAATCCAAGGATGCTTGCTTCCATTGCGGTGAGACCGGCCATTGGAGGAGAAACTACAAAGGCTTCTTGAGTACCAAGAAGAAGCATTCTGATGCTTCGACTTCAGGTATATTTATGATTGAGATCAACATTACTTCTTCTAAGTCTAACCACTGGTATTAGATACTAGTTGTGGTTCTCATATTTTTACGAATATGCAGGCACTAAGAAGAGCTAGAGATCTGAAGAAAGGAGAGGTGGACCTACGCGTTGGAAATGGAGCAAGTGTTGATGCGCTAGCCGTAGGAGTTTATTTTCTTTCATTGCCCAGTGGGCTAGTACTTGAACTTAGTAACTGTTATTTTGTTCCTGCTCTTACGAAGAGTATTATTTCCATTTCCGCATTAGATGTTGATGGTTTTTCATTTACGTTTGAGAATAAATATTGTTCTTTTCCACGTGATGGAATCTTTTATGGTACTGGCATACTTAGCAATGGTCTCTACATATTAGATATGAATGTTGATGTACTTAATATAAATAACAAGAAAGCCAAAACAAATGACTTGAATGAATCCTACTTATGGCATTGTAGACTTGGCCATATAAATAAGAATCGCATTTCCAAACTCCATAAAGATGGAATGTTGGATCAATTCGATTACAAATCGTTTGACACATGTGAAGCTTGTTTACTTGGCAAGATGACAAAGTCACCTTTTAGTGGCAAAGGATAAGATCCAATGAATTTCTTGAGCTCATACATACTGATGTGTGTGGCCCAATGTCGATTCAAGCCAAAGAAGGGTACTCTTATTTTATCACTTTCACTGATGACCATTCTCGCTATGGTTATATATACTTAATGAAGTATAAGTCTGAAGCCTTCGAAAAGTTCAAGGAATTCAGAAGTGAAGTGGAGAAACAACTAGGTAAAGAAATCAAAACACTTCGATCCGATCGAGTTGGAGAATATTTAGATGGAGAGTTTCAAGACTATTTGAGGGAGAATGGGATTCTACCTGAATGGACCCCTCCCGGAATGCCGCAAATGAATGGCGTGTCTGAGAGGAGGAACCGCACCTTGTTAGACATGGTGCAATCCATGATGAACTACGCAGTTCTTCCAAAATCGTTTTGGGGGTATGCTCTAGAAACCGCATCCTATACACTGAACCGAGTTCCATCAAAGACGGTTGATTCCACACCATACGAGGTATGGCATAAGAGGAAACCGAGTCTAGCATATCTTAAACCTTGGGGTTGTCCCACTTACATGAAGCGGATGATGCTTGACAAATTAGAAGCTAGATCTGACAAATGTCTATTTGTGGGATATCCTAGAGAAACTAGAGGATACCAATTTTACCATCCTGAGGAACAAAAGGTGTTTGTTGCTAGGATTGGCCACTTTCTAGAGAAAGAGTTTATTCTGGATAGGGTCAGTGGGAGTAAAATTGATCTTGAAGAAATTTGAGAACCACTTATGGATAACAGTCAGTTGATGGAAGTAGAGGACTTGCCGCACAGTGATGTGACGCCGGCCTCTACCATGGACACACTAGCACCTCGAAGATCAACGAGGGAACGCCGTGAACCTGAAAGGTATACTGGCATGTATCTCATAGAAGATGAGGACCCTAGAACTTATGAGGAAGTGCTATTAAGGCATGACAAAGAGAAATGGCTGGAAGCCATGAATTCTGAAATGGAATCCATGAAAGACAACCAAGTTTGGAACTTGGTTGATCCACCTGAAGGAATAGTTCCTATTGGGTGTAAATGGGTCTTCAAGAGAAAGACTGACATGGACGGTAACGTGACTACCTACAAGGCTAGGTTAGTGGCAAAAGGTTATAAGCAAAGACAAGGAGTTGACTATGACAAAACCTTTTCGCCTGTTGCCATGATGAAATCCATTAGAATTTTGCTCGCTATTGCAGCATACCATGATTACGAAATCTGGCAGATGGATGTGAAAATAGCTTTCCTTAACGGGAACCTGTCTGAGGAAGTGTATATGACACAGCCTGAGGGTTTCACAACCAATGACGCCAGGATGGTGTGTAAACTGCAAAGATCCATTTATGGATTAAAGCAAGCTTCTCGGAGTTGGAATCTTTGCTTTGATGAGATAATCAAACATTTTGATTTCATCAAGAACGAAGATGAGCCCTGTGTTTACAAGAAGGTTAGTGGGAGTGCCATTGTGTTCCTAGTGCTTTATGTAGATGACATATTGCTCATAGGGAATGATGTGCCTATGTTACAATCAGTCAAAGCTTGGTTATCCAAGAACTTCTCAATGAAGGACTTGGGTGAGGCAGCCTATATTCTAGGAATAAAGATCTATAGAGATAGATCTAAAAGGTTGCTTGGTCCTGTCGCAGATCCACCTATATAGACAAGATGTCAAGAGATTCAAAGCATGGAGGCGATCCAAAAGAGGATTGCTGCCCATGTCATATGGGGTCTACCTGTCAAAGGGAATGAGTCCGAAGACAGAGGAGGAAAGGGCACAAATGAGTAAGATCCCTTATGCTTCGGCAATCGAGTCTATCATGTATGCCATGTTCTATCATGTATGCCATGTTATGCACAAGACCGGATGTCTCGCACCTCTTAGTATGACTAGTAGGTACCGGTCACCAATCCAGTGATGGTCACCTGGATTGTTGTCAAGAATATCCTGAAGTACTTGAGACGTACTAGGGATATGTTCCTGGTTTTCGGGAATGATGATTTAGTATTACGAGGTTATACAGATGCCAGTTTCCAAACTGACAAGGACTACAATAAGTCGCAATCTGGATTTGTTTTCACGCTTAACGGCGGAGCAGTGAGCTGGAAGAGTTCCAAGCAAGAGACTACTGCAGACTCTACAACGGAAGCCGAATACATAGCAGCTTCGGAGGCGGCAAAGAAATCAGTTTGGATGAAGAAGTTCATTACTGAACTTGGTGTGGTTCCCTTCATTGAAGGTCCAGTGCCTCTGTACTGTGATAATAATGGAGCGATATCTCAGTCGAAGGAACAAGGTCTCATCAGAAGTCCAAACATGTGCTACGGCGCAATCACTTGATTAGAGAGATAGTAGATAGAAGAGATGTAAAGATAGAGAAAGTCCACATGGATGATAACATAGCTGATCCGTTAACCAAGGCATTGTCTCAAGCTAAGCATGAGAAACATGTTCACTTGCACGGGCTTAGGCATATGGGTGATTGGCTTTAGGCCAAGTGGGAGATTGTTGGAAAGGTGTCCTAAACCTGCCGGTTGGACCGGATCCGATGCTGTGGTCGGGTCATTTACAGTCAATTTAGTTCATGTAATAACTTTATTATGATTAATAAAAGCACTTGTGTTATTATATATTGTTTATCTTCATATTATTTGTTGTATATATATAGTAACGTCCCTAGTATCAATCTGTGATAGAGAAACCATGATAGTGATTATGGTTGATGAGATCTCTAATCACTATAACAAGGTTGGTACTTGAATGTCTCTAGTCTTACATATTATCAAACGGGACATTGATAGTATAATCAGACTAGCACGTATTGGATGTCTTCTATCTTTTAGAAGATAGGGATAGATCTCATCTATCAAAGTGTAGGGACACTTGGACTGTACGTGGACGTGTGTTAGAGAATGCGTACGTTAGACTGACCCACTTACATTAAGTGTCACACTATGTGGCGGTTGTGTAATTATCCTTTTGACCGGAGTCTTCATGGCATCACAGTGTGGAGCTTTGACACTATTGTGATTTCTCCTAACCACGGGGCGATCATGCGGTCGTGATTGGGTATGATATTGAAGCATGCGGAGTATACATGATTGGTCGTCCGGGAATCGCGTATCCTATGATTGGGATCGAATATCCGAAATGGCCTTATTATAAGGAATGTCTAGCTCTTGAGAATCTTTGCAAAGTGGGAGTAAATGTGTTATTCCGAGAGAGCATGATATCCTACAATCGTCTATGTATTGACACTCGAGATACGATTGTATGGATATTAATTCAGCGATAGGATTGTAAGTTACACGGTAACTGCTTCACATGAAAGGTAGTAGTCATTGCTTTTGATTCTTTCGATGATTGGGGGTCATGGTGTGTTGCTAGACGCTATCCCATGATCGTTAGGTATGAAGGGCATTTTAATTTATTTCACTTTGTGTCTACGGCCAACATATTCGGAAGCCTATCGGGTCACACACATATGAACATCGAGTCGGATTAAAGTGCGGTTATAGTTGATAACCAAATAAGGAAAGTTTATCTCTAGACTATAACGGTTATGGTGGTAAATTAATATGGTGGTATTTATTTATTATGAATAAATAAAATACAAGATATTAATTATATTCAAATTATATTAATTAACGAATATTCCGGAAGCTAATTATTTGTCACATGGGGCACCACATTTAAGTGTATGAGATACACTTGGATTGTGCACTTTAATTAATAAGATTGTCATAATATTAATATATGATATTGATTGACTTTGGGAAAATAGATTTATGGTAATAAGATAATTATATTCAATACAAGATATTGACAAAATATATTATAATTAAAGAGATAAATCAATCTAGTTGATTTTCCTTATTTTATTGGGAAAATGTTTTCTTCTCCTACACACTTATGGGGCGCCACTTTTAACTATAAATAAGAGGTGGGTGTCAAGCTCTTTGGTACATCACAATTGCAAGAGCTCATTGTTCTTGTGTAAAATAGAGAGCAATCCATAGTGAGTTTGTGAGGGAGGAAAAAGGCCGGTCTAGCAACCGGAGTTTTTCCGATAGCAATCCAAGGAGGATTCTGGCACGGGGTTCGTGTGGATTAGCGATAGAGGCCGGACGCGTGGACGGCTTGCGCACTGAACTACTCTCCGTTGATGGTCAAAGTGACGATCTTATATATCACCTGAGGTATAACCGTCAAACTACTTAACGAGTTTATTGCATTAAACGAAGAACGATTAGAAAAAGGAAATCAAATTTTAAATTCCGCAGCGTTAAACTAGTGATTTCCTAACAGAAGGTACAGCAGTCCTACTCTTGGATTTATTCTTTTTGTTAGATGCTGTTGACATTTTTGACTTTTGATTTTGCTTCCTTGAAGCCTTCTCGGTAGGCTTCACTGCTTAAGCACAGTAAGCAGTGACGTCCCAACTTTCTAAGGTAAGTACAGTCTTCTCTCCGGGATGTTTATGTAGTGCCCTTGAATGTTTATGTAACACCCAGTTACTTAGTGGTGAGTAGCACCATGCGTAGTGTCCTTGAATGTTTATGTAACACAGATAAGCTAAGCTAGAAACGTATAGTCATGACATGTTGATTGACATGAAGTGAACCTTAGATTGAGTCGGTCTCATAAAGATAACTATTATAATAAAACTTGTTAATGAGCCTTAGTTAATTTGTAGCTTCTACCGCTTATTGAGTACTTTGTACTTACCTCAAATGCATTGTTTTTCTATGTGTTTGGGGGAGAGAAGACTGTAATGCCTCGCTTCCGGATACCGCTTTCTGAGAAGACTGTAATGCCCCGCTCCCGTAAACCTTGACAAAGTCCCAACTTTCTGGAGTCGAAACGAAGCCCTCTTCACGACGATTCCGCTGCTCTACTCTGATCTGAAAACCGTTAACATCCGCCTTAGAAACCGAAAGAAAAGCTCTCAGCCCTAATTCCTGCTCTCAGTGCCGACCTCTCACAACGTAGGGAGAAATTTCTGACTTCTTTTTTATTATGGGAACTATTAGGATTTATTTTCCTTAAATAGATAAAATCCCAATAATTAACATAATCCCTTATTTTCCTAATTACCCCTATTATTAAATAATCATATTTTATTTTCCCAAATATACATACATATTTTCGACCATATATATATAATCCATTAATATATAAACTTTATATATATATATTAATATATATATATATATATATATATATATATATATATATACACACACACACACATAAAATACTTTAATCGGTAAATCATAATATTCCATTTTTCGCAAAAAGACACATCTGCCCTATTTTGAAAAGTCGGGATATTACATTCCTTCCCCCTTAAGAGGAGTTTCGTCCTCGAAACTCGAGCGTGCTCAAACCGTTGACCTTCCTTAGCACTCTCTCTTCAACACAAACCAAACCGAAGTTTCACTTGTTTTCCCACGGGCAACCTCTAACCGATTCTGATCTTGCTAACCATTGAACCACACCCTACCGATTCCTAAACCGTTCAAACCTCGTACACTCAACCCAAAGCTAACCAACCACAACTTGAGTCACTGAAATTGCACTAGCCACTCTTCTACTCGTTGTGTTCTTAACCGGAAGATACTTACTATAATCCAACTAGACAAAATTCTTGGATAGCCGACCTATACCAAGAATCACTTTATGGTCCGTAGAATTTAAAACTTGTAACTTTACTCTTGCCACGGAAGATTCCAACACAACCAGCAGCTTGTATTAACACCTTAGCAACCTTGATTACTCTATCCAAAGTCGTTGTTACAACCAAGAGATCCTTGAGGTTGTTCTTACTAAAACTGAGGTGGGTACCTGATTCCGAAACAGATCAACACGTTCCAACTGACTCGCTACTGCCCTAAACCCAACCACTCGCTTCTTGTTGAGCCCTAGAACAACAACACCTAGTCTCTACCTACCAAACTTCTTATTCTGGGTAACAACTAGCTTAAGAATCGTATAAAACAAAGCATTACCATCTCCAGTAACTTACCAAACCTAACTTCCAGGGTGAAAGAAAGGCAACTATTCTTTCTTGACCAAAAGACTTAAATGGTTTTGAGAAATTCAGGTGTATACATGAGCCATGAAATAATTGATTTGAACAATACAAACCGAACTGATTTTGAACATGATGCAATGATGCTCAAAAATAAAACAAATTGGAAAGCCATACTTCGGTCAATATAATTCTTTTTCTTCATCGCTATAAGCTATCAAAAAAATTCAGGACTTCACAAACTGTCTTGTGTTGCAGATTGTGCTCAAACCAAGAAGAATTTGCACTTGGTTCCAAAACAAAAACTTTAGTGTAGGATGTTTTCTATGACATATCAAAAATTTAAGTCATTTGGAGGTGTTTAGCTTATTCAATACAGAAGTAAGAGTACCGCTGTAGAATTTTCTGAACATAGTGCTCATCCTTGTCATGAAATTTATGAACAATCCAATTTGAAAACTGAGTTGATGTAAAGAGAGAAGTTGTAGATAAAAAAACTTTCTAAGTGGCTGAAAATTTATAGAATTTTTGGTGTTTTATAGATGTTATTACAAGGCATATAGAAATGTGAACAAATCGATTTACTCGTTTTGCATAACATCAAGTTACAAAAAGAAGTGATTAGGACCAAACGTAGCAAATAAAAAAAAAGTTAAATCCACCAAAAAAAGAGCATGAGAGGGAAGTTGGAAAGTTCCGAAAGAAGAGAGGGATTCTATTAAGGATCCTAGAGGAACGAACTCGAGGGAAACACGTAACAGATGTGTGCTTAGAACTCAACCTAACCTTTGCTTAAGGAGACTCTTCACTTGGTCCTAGTGCAAATTAACCAAGGTTTAAGGATTCTTAGTCTTATGAGGATTTACCACCACGATCAAAAGAGATCAGAAAGGTTCAACAAGATCTAAGGAAATCTTATCTTAGAGGAAAGGAAGCCTATAAGATGCCTCGCTCTGATACCAACTGTAACACCCCGCTCCCGGATACCGAGTCCTTATCCGGAAATGAGACACTCGGCACGTATAATATTAAATAAATCTAATATTACACGTAAGCCTCTACTACGTCATATCGAGTTTAGCAAAACGGAAGCTCAAAAGACTCGGCAAACACCATAAATGCTACTATGAAAAGAACTCAACATATTAAAGATAGAAATGTAACATTTATTACATTGAAAAACCAAGAAAAATCTAAAATGTACGAAAACCTCCAAATGAAACTAAAAGAAGTTACAACTTTTCTCAAAGAACAACATGTCTAATGAATATAAAAGAAAACAGAATAATTAAATGCTTCAACTCCGGCGTCCTCAAACGTGGTCATCAAAGTCTGTCTCGAACTCCGGATCTACCTGTTCATCTTCTCTCCCCCAAACACAGAAAAACAATGCATTTGAGGTAAGTACAAAGTACTCAATAAGATGTAGAAGCTACAAATTAACTAAGACCCATTAACAAGTTTTATTATAATAGTTATCTTTATGAGACCGACTCAATCTAAGGTTCACTTCATGTCCATCAACATGTCTTGACTATACGTTTCAGATTAGCTTATCTGTGTTACATAAACATTCAAGGGCACTACGCATGGTGCTACTCACCACTAAGTAGCTGGGTGCAACATATTGTTGGATCGCACCAATAACCACGGAAGTCTAGTCTGGTAGACTCCGATAGCATACACGTTCGGCGAAGTCCCGCCATACGTAGGGTCTCAGACTTACGGGGTGGTGTTCCTCCGTACGTAGGGTCCAAAGACTTATAAAGTTATTCACTTTCGGAATGCACACACATCGTGCTATAGACTTGTGCCTGACCAAGAATGGATTGATGTTTAATCTTTTTACTAGACAAGTATGTCTGTTATTATGTTGTTAACTAGCCACCTAAATGTTTTCAAGTAAGCTCCCTCACATATACTACTCTCTTACCTAGACCCCTAGACACGGACAAGGCCTAGCAATTACACCGACAATCATGAACCCTAGTTCATCAAAGCACAAGCCCTTTCATGCCCTTCCGACGGATCCGAACTTCAACTCCCTTTAAGAGTACATCCGGTGCCGAAACTAAACGAATCGGAAGCTTAATCGAGGCTTGTTCATGTTTAATTAATGTTATATGATCAAAGAACAACATTTAAAGCTCATATCATAGCTAAAATCATCTTATTCATCAAAAGGGAGGTCCGGTGCGCCCACACTGGGTTCAGTGCGCGCGTACTAAGCCTATGTACGTAAAAACTCCAATTCTGCTCGTCCACTGCACCAGCACTAGGTCTGGTAAGCACGTACCAGCACTCTGTATGTAAAATTTCAGCTTCGGGTCCTCCAGTGTGTCCACATTGGGCTTGGTGCTCCCGCACAAAGTGCGGCAACTTCCCAAAAACTCAGTTTTTGAACCCTAATCGTTCTCAAACTTGTTCAACATCAATATACTCATAAATAGGCATAAAAACATAGCTTTTGTCTATCATAACAACTACATATCCTTAGGCAACACGAAGGTAACAATTCAAGCATAATAATCATCTCAATCCTAACATAAACTCTACAGAACCGTAATTAATTTGTAGGAAGATCCTCTTACCTTATAAGCAAGAAAATCCAAGCCAAAACCCAGAAAAACTGTAGCAACTTGATCCTCTTTTCTGCAGAAACCTTGACAAAGTCCCAACTTTCTGGAATTGAAACGGCGCCCTCTTCATGACGATTCCGTTGCTCTACTCTGATCTGAAAACCATTAAGATCCGCCTTAGAAATCGAAAGAAAAGCTCTCAGCCCTAATTCTTGCTCTCAGTGCCGCCTCTGACAACGTAGGGAGAAATTTCTGACTTCTTTTTTATTATGGGAACTATTGGGATTTATTTTCCTTAAATAGATAAAATCCTAATAATTAACCTAATCCCTTATTTTCCTTAATTAACCTTATTATTAAATAATCAGATTTTCTTTTCCCAAATGTACATACATATTTCGACTTTCATATATATATATTTATCCATAATATATATATATATATATATATATATATATATATATATAATATATATATATATCATAATATTCCAAATCATTATTCCATTTTTCGCAAAAAGACATGTCTGCCCTTTTTCGAAAAGTCGGGATATTACACTAAAAGCTAAAACATGTTTGTCATTGGTGATGCACGTTTTTGTAACGCAGCATGGAACTATTACACCTCCACGCTTTTTAGATACTGTTGTGGACTCGTGTAATATTCCACACATTTTAGATACTCGTGTCATACGAGATGCTGAATATGTCGTGGTGCAGTCTTCACCATGCAAAGTGTCCTTGGATTAATATGTATCAAATGTCTTATGTGGTGGTTGAATATACTAGTGAGACTAGTATAGTGTTGTGGGTGAAACATATGTGTTATTATTTTTGTTTGACTCGCCCTGTGATATTATTATTGTTATTATAATTAGTGATAATCCATGTGATATATGGCTTGTGTATATTCTGTACTTCTACCCTTTACTAAGTACGTTTGTACTTACCCTTTAGTATGTTGTTTCCCCACCCCGAGAAGATGGTTTTGTTGTAGGTTGAGTCCGAGATAGTTTAAGAGTGATTCCTGAAGTTGCAGTTGTTGGAGTTTATCTCTCTTTTATTCTTTTGATTAATGGTATAGAATCTTCCCTTATCCTTTTGTAATAGATTGAGATAGTTGTACCTTTGGTTTGTAAAGAAAGAGTATTAATAGTTGAATGGATATTTAATCTTGTATATTATATTGTTCTGGGATGTTGTTTTAGTTGCATCCTGTGTTACTTGTCGATCGTTGTAAAAAGTTTTTAAGCTTCCCTAGTTTATGTTTTTGTTTTCCGCTTATTCTCTGTCATTGATGATGTCAGACTTACTATATAATCGATTTATTTTAAACGAGCATCCTTTTCCAGTTATGGACTCGATATCTAGATTAGGGACGTCACAGTGAGTCTCTGATTTCGCTACCATGTCTTTCACGTATTTGTAGTTTTTTTTCTGTACTAAAAATTGAAATCTTTGGCTATGATTTTTCATCTTTTTTGGTATGTTCTATTTCTAGTTCAAAGTTCAGCATCTGCCACACTTTTAGGTGGTTTTTCTTCTATATATTTTCTTCATTGATTGATTGGCCCAAATATGAAATCTTAAACTATCATGTACTATTAAAGAAGATACATATGCGACATTGACTTTTTGTAAATGACTCTATGATTTAGCTTATTTATCAATATAAGAAGAGGAGCTACCAAACATTTTTCTAGATGACCAGCGGTTGCGAAGCTTGGAAATATGTGTTTGGATGTTGTACAAGCATATGACACTACAACATAAAGCAGAACTAAAATTCTAAGATAGAATAAATTCTCCTTCAGTTGATGTTCCTTGCAGAAATATAGAGGATTTGACTGCTAAGTATCAAACTTAGATAAAAATACATCTCAGTTGTACGGTGTGTGGGGATACTATTTATGTATTTGTTTTTTATGTCATAGTTCTTATTTCAATGTGTTGGATTTAGTAGGAAGTTGATACGTGAAGGCGAATATGTGTTTTAATGTATTGTCCTAGTTTTTCTTCCATTGTGTTGGATTTTGTATTTCTATTGTTGTGGTTTGAATTAATTGATTTAGTAATTAGTTGTGTAGTATTATTATACAAATGGTTTTTGTTCTAGCATTAGCAGCGCAAACGTGAGTTGTCAATACAAGCATTAGCAGCGTACAAAGCAGGTCGCGGATTACATTATACTTTTAGCGGCTTTGAACTTTGCAGCACGCACTATCCGTCGCAATAGCTATTTTGCACGCTGCTATAACTCAATTTTCATGCCCATCCAAAAACTTAACCTGCACGCAGTTGTTCCCTCTTACACTCCCTCTGAACCCACCAATATTATCCAAGCCTTTAAACAACCCCAATAGATGAATGCAATGCAATTAGAATATGCGCTTCGGTGCGTAATAATACTTGGGACCTTGTTCCCGCTGATCCTTCCTATAATGTTATTTTCTCTAAGTGGATTTTTGGCTTAAAATACAAACCTGATGGTTCCATTGATCGGTTCAAGGCTCGGCTTGTGGCAAAAGCGTTTACCCAATGCCCTGGTGTTGACTATTCAGAGACCTTCAGTCCCGTAGTTAAACCCCCACTATTCGTGTGGTTCTTTCGATTGCTCTAACGTAGGGGTGGTCCTTGCGTCAACTTGATATTAACAATGCTTTTCTGCAAGGAACACTACATGAGGATGTTTATCTCTCTTAGCTAGCTGGTTTTATAGACTCGGCTCATCCTCATCATCTTTCTCGGCTTTGAAAAGCCATCTACTGTTTGAAACAAGCCCCTCAGGCTAGGTATGATGAACTTAAAGGATTTCTATTATCGCGCCATTTCAAAAATTCTCAAGCTGATGCATCTCTTTTTGTCTACAATTCTGGTGGCATTATTTTGTATGTTTTAGTCTGTGTCGATGATTTGATTGTTACAGGTAACCAAAATGCTGCCTTGGAGTTATTACTTCCTTAGGGACTAGGTTTTCCCTCAAGGACCTTGGTTTGTTATCTTATTTCCTTGGCATTGAGGTGGTCCCTAACTCAGTTGGCTATATTCTCTCTCATCATCGCTATCCTTTTGAGTTGCTTACTAAACTTCAAATGGACCATGCTAATTCTATTGCTACTCCATTACCGGGAAACATATCTTCCTCATCGCTTCACCAGTCACCCTTTGGACGATCCTTCTCACTATCATATGGTTGTGGGCAGTCTTCAGTATCTCACATTCACTCGTCCCGACATTCCTTTGCTGTCAACAAATTGTCTCAGTTTACGTATTGTCCGATTGATGTTCATTGGGCTCATGTAAAACGATTACTACGTTATATAGCTGGAACCGTTGCATATGGCATTCAAATTCATCGCCACTCGACCCTCACTTTTCATGCATTTTCTGATGTTGACTAGGGTGGAAATAAGAATGGCTCCACGAGTGCCTATGTTATTTATCTTGGTCAGAATGCCATTTAATGGAGTTTTAAGAAACAAACCACCATTGCTCGCCCCACCACCGAAGCCAAGTACAGATCTATTGCTGCTACCACTGCTGAACTTAACTGGATTACCTTCCTGTTGCGTTATCTCGGCCTACCTAGCTCTCTGCCTGCGGTTATTTACTATGACAATCTCGGAACGACTCAGTTTTGCTCCAATCTTGTCTTTCATTCTCGTATGAAGCATGTTGTGATTGATTACCATTTTATTCGCAATCAAGTTCAGCAAGGCACTCTTCGAATTGCACATGTTAATGCTCAGGATCAACTCGCTGAATGCCTCACCATGTCTCTTCTTCCCGTCCAAAGTGTTTCAACATCAACATACCAAGTTAGGCCTCTTCCTCAACCAACTCGAGGGGTGGTAATAAGCGTATATAAGCAAAGGTGAACACATTAGTAAGAATACATTTATTGTAATATATTATGTAGATATTCTTTGATTATTCTGTAATTACTACGGTCTCTAGAATACTCCAGTATGTACTATATATGTAACTTACAATGTATTCGTTCCAAGTGTAAAATAATATACACAAAATATTTTCTACAATTCAATTATGATACTACCTACCTACCAATTATTATTTTCATATCATTTTAACATATTGCATTTCTATTATGGCACTTACCATATCATATGTATCTTCCACTGAATAGCTTATTGTGCCATATTGTCCTTATGTGACAAATGTGAAAATACGTTAGATGATTCAAGGGTATTATGACTTTGTGGTCGGTATTATGACTTTGTAGACCATAAAGGGAAGTCATAAAATATACCATGGTTGCACCCATGACCTAAATAATAAATATAAATAAATAATTAGAAAAGCTAACCGCCCGCTATAAATACACATGTAGACCGCAGTGGGCACATCTAACCGCCAACATCCACCCGAATTTTCATTACCCTTGGTGTGAGCACACATTATGGATGTTGAGAATTCTCGAGAACTCATAACTAACATAAAAAGAATGTCAATACATAATCATAACCCATCTGAAGTGCGTAATCCATATGATCCTAATAGGCATCTAGATTTTTTACATGGCAAAAAATTAAATTACAAAGTAATAATTCATCTATTGTAAAAATACATGATGACTGGACCCTACATGACCGTGCACCATGTACTTTCAGTAGACAAACAATCTGGTGGAATAAGAATCGGAATCTGGGGCAACCACTGGAGCAGTGGTTCCAGATTCCTTTCTTTTTTCATAAATCGTTTCAATCTCAAAAATTCAAAATTTATTTAATTAATTGCATAATTTTAGCATGAATTTTGGCCACTTAAAAATTTTGAAATCAACATTCCAGTTCCTTTATATGATTTAAACATTAGTTTACGAATACTAAAATTTTGAATAATGGTTATATTTTACAAAAGTAAACCTAGCCCTTCAATTACATCTTCCTTACCTCTAATGGATGCCTACTGCGATACGATGCTGATTCGAAAAAAGGAACGAACAAAAGATCACCTAGAAAACATGAATCCATGATTAACAACAATAACTTTATCAAGAGCGACACTTTAGATTTTTAAGAAACGAACAAATGGATCAACTTATCAAGAAATGCTAATGAAGCGGTAATTACTGTTCCTGAATGTTAGATATTTTATTCACAAAGTATGTATTATTTTTGTTTTGAATGTGTTGTTGCACATCGAAAGTGCGGCAGTGTCACCGAAAAGAACGGGTTCGACCGCCGCCTCGGTCGTCGTGGGTGGGTCGGGGGCGCCTCGCCTCATGGGGCTCGGGGCAATGCCCCCTAAACCTAAACGAACCTATGCGAATGATGCACCATTTTGTAGAAGGGATTTTTCATTGGGACACACCATTTCGATGGTGCATGTTCATTGGGACACATCATTTGAAGACGAACTGGTTTGTTTTTTCATGAAGAGGTACAGTGTGTTTTTTCCGTTGTCTATATATAGAGACATTAGCATTCGGTGTAAGACACACGAAGTCTTCTTTTTAGAAGCATCATCAGTACAAACATATTGTGTCTCTAAAGTAGTACTCCATTGAATCCTGAGAGTGATCTTAAAACATCACTTTAAAGAAACGTTTTATACGTGCCTTGGAGATCATTCAATTCTGTTTGTTTTATCATAATTTTTCTAACACTGAATGCCTTGATCCGCGTGTGGTTGATCGACTGTGAAGACGGAATGATTTTCACGTAAGACAAATTTTTTAGAGACGAAAAATTGCAATTTCGCAGCTATGCCTTTAGGGTTTGAAATAGATTTTATAGGGAGTAAGATGATGTAATATTGGGCTTTTAGTATGGTAAGTTGGTTGTACAACTGGAGTGGCGGCCCCACCGCTCCAGCCGTGCGGGTTTTATTTTTATGTTTGTTTTTTCCTCAAAAGAGTCTAAATGATTGAAGACTCGTTACTTACAAATCTGTGGTATTACATTATGTGCTTTGATGTTAACAATTTGTAGTAAAACTATGCCTATTTTAGTACTCCGTCTGACCCACAATATAGGACTTTTCGTTTTTTTTAGATTTTTTTTTTCATATTATAAGGCATTGTCATCCCATTTCAATATTAAATGTATTTTTTCACCATAATATCAAACAATGGAATATTACGAGCCGCTGCCAGAAAACAATACAATATTTTGACATGAAATATTAAAAAGTAACTCATTTATCGGATTTTTTAAACTGTGTGACAAATAACCCTATATTGAGGGACGGAGGGAGTATAACCGAACGGTTAGATTACTCCATCCGTTCCAAAATAACTTATGCAGTTGCCAACATGTTTTGCTCCATTTTATGTAAGACAGTATCATTTCCAAATCAACATTTGTTGTTTTTTTTACTTGTTTTACTTTTATTTATTACACTAAGGAGATATAAAAAAGGAGGTTACATTGATTATAGCCAAGGAATTTCTAGTCATTTTATTGTAAAAGTTAATGCATTAACTTATATCCTTAATATGCATGGAACAGATAGAGTAATATTTATGAATTTTTATATTTATTATTTAATGCCTTTTCAGGGTATGAATTTCTTATAAAAATACATGTACTACATCCGTCCCACAAAAATGTACCTTTTGTTTCGCATTACATATTAATAAACCAATTAATGCAGTAGTATTTTAAGATTAAGTGATATATATATATATATATATATATATATATATATATATATATATATATATATATATATATATATATATAAATGCTTTTTTGAATGTGAAATAAACCTACAATTATTAAATGCGAGGATAAGAGTTTTTTTTTTTTTTTTTTGCAAAATGATCACATGGATTTTCCTTAATCATAGTAAGAATTTTCTAAGAATGGAGAAAGAAAGAAGACGAGTTCTTCTTTCTTTTATCACATAGGAGCCATGTGAGATGAAAGTCTCATGCACGGTTTTGAATGAGAGAAAGAAGTGAGAAATCCTCTTTTCAACTCTGACTCTTCCACTCCAGTCGTTGCTTTTCTTTCTTTTACTTCGAAAGTAGCTGCTTCAGCTTCAGCCACTCGAATTTTCGATATTCCTTTTTTTTATTTCTCATCAAATGAATGGCATCTTCTTCGAGAAATCCTAGCTATTCTTAGCATGATATTGAGAAATCTCATTGCTATCACTCAAACAAGCATGAAACGTATGCTTGCATATTCGTCCATAGGTCCAATCGGATTTGTAATTATTGGAATAATTGTTGGAGACTCACATGATGGATATGCAAGTATGATAACTTATATGTTGTTTTATATCTCCGTGTATCTAGGAACTTTTGCTTCCATTGTATTATTTGGTCTACGTACCGGAACGGATAACATTCGAGATTATGCAGGATTATACACGAAAGACCCTTTTTTTGGCTCTCCCTATAGCCCCATGTCTCTTATCCCTAGGAGGTCTTCCTGCATTAGCGGGTTTTCTCGGAAAACTCTATTTATTCCGGTGTGGGTGGCGGGCAGGCCTCCATTTCTTGGTTTTAAAAGGACTTCTCACAAGCGTTGTTTCTATCTACTATTATCTAAAAGTAATCAAGTAATTAATGATTGACGAAACCAAGAAATAACCCCTAACGTGCGAATGGGTAGAGAAACTATTGCTGAGATATTAACCTCTATACAAAATGCTTATATGGATAAAAAAAAAGAGTTGTTTGAATAACATCAACTAATAGTACCGAAAATGTTGTAAAAATACTTTTACGAGAAGGTTTTATCGAAAATATGAGAAAACAACACGAAAATCATAATTTTTTTTGGTTTTAACACTGAGACACCGAAGGAGTCGAAAAAAACCCTATAGAAACCTTTTCAATTTAAACCGAATCAGTCGACCGGGTCTACGAATTTATTTTTACTACCATTGAATTCCTAGAATTTTAGTCGGGATGGAAATTGCAATTCTGTCCAATTCTCGAGGTATAATGACTGACCGAGAAACTAGAAGGAATCGACGGAGAAATTTTGTGTTCTTTATGGTAATCTTTCTCATACTCTATGAGAATAAGAGTGTGTTTGAAAAATAAACGTTAAATGTTAAATGATGTACTACATGATTCTAAATGATTTTTATTTTTATTTTTATTTAGGATGGAGCGCCTCTCAATGTAAAACATTTATGAAGATGCCAAGTGTTACTTCAACCGAAAGGGCTCGATTGTTCTGTTCCATGGACTAACACGTGTGCTTTTAATGATCTCATTTTACTTCCCTTCTCCTCTTCCCCAGCACCGCGACTTATTTGTCTACACGACGTCTTTTCTGTAAACTGGGTGGGTGGGAAATGAAAATCCAGTCGCCTTATGGTCTCAATTGGTTCGTTTTCGGAGGATGCTCTCGACAGATTTAAACTTGGGAAAGACCCATTTCTTTATTAATCAATTATTTGTCTCAATTGGGCCATTTTTGTTACCATTAGAGCAGATAAAGATAATCTTGAAAAAGTCCAGTCCACTTCGGCTTGCCCATTCCCATTCATGACCATTTCTTTCCTCTCTTGGGTAGACAATACCTTCAATTTCAATCGGATAGTATATATTTTCTGGATCATCACTTGTTAACTGGTTTTCGTCATATATAGGGATTTGGGAATGGCGTCTAAATTCAGTTTCGTCTGAATGTTTTCATTGCTTCTGCTGGTTTTTGCAGGATTCTTCTGTTATTTGTATAGTGCAGCTTTGAGTAAGTGCTCTGTTTGTGTTTATTGTTTTCATTGCCCCTCCATTACAATGTGCTGTCTTGCTTTTGCAAAATTCTTATTTTTGAAGTATACTAATCGTAATAGTGTAAAAAAGTGATGGAATTTGGTTAGATTTTTCTCTACTGAATATGAATATGAATATGAATATGAATTTAGGACATACTATTATTAATTTTATTTTTTTGCATAAGTAAACATGAAAATGGACGTAAAACACACTATGAACATATCAAAACGGGCCCCTTAAATTATGGATTTTGGGGGCCTATGCCGTGGCCTTGTTGGCCTCGTGCCAAGGACGCGACAGACGAGAATACTCATAAATTGTCTTTCAAACATGTTAGTTCATGCTTGATTATGACATTATGTGTGCAAGTATGATCAGACAACATGTTTTTCCTTGATGGTGTCGAAGATTTTCCATTTAATCCTGATTAAAGTGTTTGAACATTAAAAAGGAAAAAGAAATTACTTATATGGTGTTTCTTAGTAATGCAAGAAAGTTTGAGAATGAAATGACCCCCAAAGCATGCACCTATCGTGCTTCTAGGTAGCTAGAATTCATGCCTTTTCAGCGTATACGGGTCTCTGCATATTGTTTTGTGGGTCGAGGAGGATATAGCTATAGTGTTTGACATATTTGCACAAGAGTTCATCAAACTTATGATCATGCAGTGAAATCCAAACTCACTTATCATACAGAGCAACGAAGGATATTCTGTAATTAATTCAATTAAACATGCTATAACTTTCCTTTAGATTACATATATCTTTTTATTAAATGGGTGAATGTAGAATCAGACAATGTAATTTATAGTTTCTGCTGCTGACATGACTGAGAATTAAAATGATAGCTTATCTGCTTTGTCTTTTAATGTTTAGGTCCAGATTTTTATGGTAGAGTCCAAAATGTGGTATTCCAAGTCTAACATAAGCTCTCTGTTCAGGTTTCACATGACGGTGCGGTGAAGTTCACACTCTTGGATACTCCTATCAACATCTCTTTCATTAATGGACGATATATTTTCCCGTTTATTGACATTGACTAATTATATAACACATCAGTTTATTCAATTTATTGGTGAGTTCTTTGAACTTTGAAGTACTCCTACCATCCTTTTTTTTTTTTTTTCTTTGGGAATGTTATCTGATCATGGTGTGTATTTCATAAAAAATTGTTGCAGAAGATCTTCTATTCCGGGAAATAAGAAGCTACTTGAATGATTCAACAACTGTTTTGGATTCTGCTGCGGATTATATATCTTCACAAGATGGTTCTTCTACTTTCTCAAGATATTGCAAATTTGAATCAAGCATTTGTATTATACAAAACAGAATCTCGGAAGCTGAAGATCTGCCTGTAAATTTTGAACTTCAAACTTTACAAAGAAATGATAATTCAGGAGGCATCAAATTCATTTTTAAAGGGTACAACTTGTTTCTTCTTGCATTTAATTTTTCTGTTGAATATTTTACAATTCTAGAGAAATAGAGTTCTTTTAGCCTGATTGTTATGACATGTTTGATTTGCATTCTGACGTAGAAGTCTATAAAATCAAGATAGGATAACAAGAGCAAATCCAAGCTCTTTAAATTCATTCATGGAATGAAGATAAAAGTGAGATAATTGATTACAAGATGATCAACTTCTAAGATAACTTAGGTTATTTATACCCTAAGAAGCCCAATTACCCAACACTTAAAGAAAAGCCCACATGGCTAATAGCTACTTAAAACCATAATAAAATATAATGTTGGGTAGATGTCCCTACATCACCCATCCCCTACACAAAAAGCTCGCCCACGAGCGGTAAGTGTTGTGGTCAATAACCCGGAGGTTTTGGGTTCGAGTCCCAAGAGGGGCAAAAGTGTGCGTGCTTGTAAAAAAAAAAAAAAAGAAAAACTCGCCCACGAGCTTAACTTGTAGGAATCCACATCGAAGCCTTCCAAGTTCACCTTCATGTATGTTGGTGGATCGAGCCCATTAACCATCTTACAAAACAGTTTCACACACGCCATAGGTCGTCCATTCTTGCACCAAACGTTCAAGCATGAATAGATTGTGATGACACATGGCTTAGTTACGATGAATTTCCCTTCTATCTCGGGGTTGAACTCATCATTCCATCCCTCCAATGGGATAACTCGTCCACGAGCTATAATTGATCCCAATGGAAAACGAACACTCATCATGACTGGCATTTCCTTAGTCACTCCCACTCTTGGTGTTTTCGAGAAGTCACAGAATATTTTTCTCACAACCAAATTTGGCTCAAGAAACTCTCTACTCGTGTCATTCTTGTGCACCATAGCCTCAATAAAGCATATTGAATCCTTGTTTGTAGTGGTGGTAGTATCAATAGCTTCATTAAATCCTTCCTCATACATGACCTTCAGTGTCCAGCATTTGCCTTCTTCGTTATTGATAGCATTCTCTTTCTTGATCACGGCACAATGTCTAAAAGCTATCCATTTTGCAGCTGCCATCAAAACAATCATACAAACAGAAACATCTACCGTAACAATAGAAAAGTCATGACGCAAGAAATCCATGACTGGGGTAGAAGAAGCACCTCCAGGGTCAAAATTGAACAATAACATCATCATGAATTCCTCTATGGCACATACTTTCTTTCTTTCTAGTTGCAGCTCCTTTTCATAAATTACATTAGCCTTCTTTTCGGCTAGAACTATAAGAGCATTCCCAATAGCAAGGGCGAAAGCAGTTTGATCTTTTGTTATTTGCTTATCTGGTCGAGACATTCTTGTGTATCCACAAGCAATGAGTGTCCCGTGCTCCTCAGATGCCAAATCAGCCATATCTGTAGGCCAAGTATCCAAATTAATCTTGTCAACGCCGATGAACCCAATGACTTCTAGCAGTGGTGGTTGTCTTCTTGCTAGATCCATCTTCCGGCTCACATGATTTGGTCGTGATAAAAGGCTTTCTGCGGTGAAGTAGATGGAATCTGGGTCATCTTTGTAGGTCTGCAGAAGTAAGTGCATGTCCAGACATGTCACAGCATGGCTTGGACCAAATGTTGATTCAATCTCAATATTATATAGGAGAAAACCTGCAATTTTCCCATCAACAGTACAGTAGCATGGGTGACATTTGATTCCAAAGTTGCCACAACATAATCAATCAACATTTCTGCCCCTTGAATCGCATTTCCCAATTCTTGCTGCATTTGATCCCTGAACTTTATGACATGAGCTTCTAAGGCTTCATTTAACACAATGCAATTCAATTTTCCATTTCCTTGGAACGGTTTGGACATCACTAAATTCTGCTAAGATTTCAATTCTCCAAATAGTTCCTCATGTTCTTACGGGATAGAATATTCCACCAGGATCAAATATGGTTGATGCAATATCAGTAGTTAAATAAGTATAATTCATGTACCCACCACAGGTTAGGCACATAGAGTTCTTGTTGTAACTAAAGAGGAAACAAGTCTGAACAACGCTTCGGACAAGCAATTTTACCCTCTGGACTTTGTGTGAGGCAAAACAGAAGGTGTATTCAAATTCTTGCACCTACGAATCTACGCTTTTGGCCCTGGCATTCAGCTGTGAGGTGGGAATGTCATGCTTGTTAGTTGGTATTGGGGAATTTTGTTGTATATGACCCTTGAACCTTGCTTGAAAAACTTCTAGGACAAGTTCTCTTGGTGTTATCAAAGTCATGCCTGGCAGTAGAAGCTCAGAGAATGCTTTGTCCTTCATTTCGCCGATGTCGTTGGAATCAGACGTGCTGTCAAACATCACATTTGGAAGGGTCTTCATCATATGCAGGTTGGGGAATTTTGTTGTATATGACCCTTGAACCTTGCTTGAAAACTTCTAGGACAAGTTCTCTTGGTGTTATCAAAGTCATGCCTGGCAGTAGAAGCTCAGAGAATGCTTTGTCCTTCATTTCGCCGATGTCGTTGGAATCAGACGTGCTGTCAAACATCACATTTGGAAGGGTCTTCATCATATGCAGGTTGGTGACAGACAACAGAGCACTTTCTTCAATCTCAACTTGTGTTTTCTTCTCATAAATTGCCACATCAGGGCTGAGTGGATCAGATGGATCATCTTTGCAAGCGAAAATATTACAGGCCCCATCACTGATTGAACTTAGGTGGTTCCTTGGAATCACAGCTTTTCTCTGCTTCTGTCCATTGTTGCTGAGCTGGAAGGTGACTTTCATCGAACACTTGCTGTGTGTAAAATCATCAGCCATCAAATGCTTCATTTCTTTCATTCTTTTCTAGCTGATTGTTCAGTTGATTAAGGCGTTTTGTCAAACACTTGACAGGTACAATTGTATCATCTACTAAATGCTCCATCCCTTCCTTTCCTTCTTCGATTTGCTGCACACGATCTTCAGATATGTTGTGCACGTAATTCACATTCAGGCCTGTTGTAAGATTCTAATGGACATTTCATCAAGCAGTTGGTGTGCTTCGCATTTTCTTCATTTGCTGGTTTGTTCAATGGGTTGTGGAACTTCGGCAAACACGGGTTGAACGGATGTCTACAGATTAAAAGCTTCTTCATCTCAGGCCATGAAGAAATTTGGCTCTTCCCGGCTGAATTTCTGTCATTTTGCAAATCGTTCCACCACGCGCGAGCGTCTCCTTTATGGTTGTGAGCTGATATCTTGTATTGAATCTGCCCCGGGGGGGTTCTTTTCTTCAAAATAATCATCGATTGCATACACCCAATTCCATAAATCCGTCATACTTGAAGAACCATAAAAATCCTGTAAATCCACTTTGAAATTGGAAAGCTGGATGATGTGCTCACCAACTTCAGTATGAGGAAAGACTCGTCCTCTATGTCGGCGGCCAAAATCAACTTCATTCTTCATATTGTAATTTGTCTCCATCGCAGATTGGTTCGTTCAATATGTAAAAGAAGCAAGCTTTTGACGAGAATGCCAAGTAATATCCGATCGCATCTTCGATTCCCTTTCTTCGTCGTGGAACCGGCCACTCCTACCAATTTGAGCCATCGAGGAGCAAGGCGAAACCATGGCTTTGATACCAATTGGCGTAGAAGTCTATAAAAACAAGATAGGATAACAAGAGCAAATCCGAGCTCTTTAAATTCATTCATGGAATGAAGATAAAAGTGAGATAATTGATTACAAGATGATCAAATTCTAAGAGAACTTAGGCTATTTATACCCTAAGAAGCCCAATTAGGTTACCCAACACTTAAAGAAAAGCCCACATGGCTAATAGCTACTTAAAACCGTAATAAAGTATAATGCTGGGTTGATGTCCCTACTCACATTCCCTTTGTAGAAATGTTTAGTGAACTGTGACATGCTTTTCTTCCTTCTCCAGTTGCCAATTCAAAATTTCCTATAGTTTTTAATCGTAGTAAGTGTATGGAAGCTTTGGTACAGTGATGAAAGCCGCCGGCCATCAGCCGTGTGTCCTATGTATAATTTATAAGATCTGTGAGACATTTATTCTTAATCTAACATGATTGACTGAATAAATCATGGTAAAGTAATTCGTTCGACTTTGGAAGACTTATCCTTCAAGTGGTTACTTTAAATTCATTTTCACCATATTTACACAAACTCAACTTGTATTATTGTTTTTTCAAAGCTCTTTTACATGTTCTCAACACGGACGTTCACATATCTTGGAATATTCCATGTTGTTAAATTATCTCGTTGTATAGCTGGTTCTGCATCTATCAGTGATACCTGATATTCAATCTCCTTTAACTTGATATAGTAACTACGGGCGCTTGCAGGTTCGTGCTTCCCGTATGCTGTCTGAGGCTTGTTGGGAGGCTAGGATTGACATCTTTGAGGCATTTTCTTTCCTTTGTACAATCTATTCGTGCTCAAGTGTTAAGGTGAAACACAACTTCTTTTACCTTTAGATGGTAGATGGGTTTTCCAGTCCTATTGCTTGAAAATGTTTTGTCTTCTCTATGTGGTTCTTTTTTAGATTTCACAAAGAATACGTGCATATATTACGCACCCTTTTTACTGCTACCTGATATAGTTTCTCGATTAGATTTATTTCCCGGTTGAGGATAAGTCTTCGTGGATCTTCTGATGATATCGGATGGTTGCAACGGGATCCTGGGATGGCTCCTGTGGAGGATGGTTCAGCTAGATTCCTGGAAATACTGCAAGGGATCAGGTAGCAAGTCCATATTCTCTTTTCAATTTTTTTATTTTTTTTTTGGCTCTTTTGTTAACAAAATGTTTGGATGGTTTCGGCTCCTGTCACCATCGCCGGCCAGGGCAGGCCTCTAGGGTCTCTTTGAACCCTTATACGGAAACTGCTGGTACTAGGAATTTGAAATCCAAAATCTTTAATCCCTGTTTAGCTGACAGGCTGGTCTCCAGTTTCGTGCTTCTATATTCATGAAATACTATGTTCAAAAAGCTTCTTAAAGCATTCAATATGTCTTCTGGAAGACGTTTGCGCTATTCCGTGGGCATAATGGTGGAACAATTTGTCTTAAGGACAGAGTGTTATCACTCACCTCGGTTTGCATTTCCTTCTGATTTTGTATTGCATTTGTTTCTTCAGTTGTTTAATTTTACAGCACCTATAAAATAACATTTTTACATTTGTGTATAGAATATAAGGTTCTTATGAACAACATGCTACATGATTACGTAGTCGAGATCAGTTTGGTATATCTATCTGTGTAACTTTGGCATCTCTTTCAAGTTTATGTAGACACGTTTTCTTCATCATACAAATACTCTGTTCTGGCTAACAATTCGTAATTGGGATTCTTCTGATTTATTGCCTTTTTTATTTTGGTTGTTTTCTCAGGAATGGAGACCACATGCTTCCAGATTCATTTGTTTATCTACTAATCCCAGGTTGACGAATTTATTGTCACTGTGTTAGAAATCATTAAGTAGTATTTGTGCTGTTTATCCTTGATGTAATAATTTTTTATTTTTTATTTCCATTTAATGATGGTGTTTAAACTTGAAGGGTATTTTTTTCAGGACTTTTCAGCAATCATGGCCCCCTATATTTTGTAAGCACCAAAAGGTCCTTCTCAAAGATGGGCCTAGCTTGTCACATTGCCAAAATTCACAGCGAGGTACTTATTGCTGCCGAACGCACTCACATTTATGCATATATACTACCTCCGTCCCGTAATATAAGTCTTTTTAGAGTTTTCACACAGTTTAATTGATAATAAGTGAAAGAAAATGTAATAGGACAAAACCAAAAAGTCAAAAGGCGTGTTATGTTTTGGTACGGAGGTAGTATATTTTTTAAATCTATGCTTTCTCATACCTTATAATCTTTTATGAAGGCATCTGTGGCACATAATGCATGGGTGCTGAAGAACTACGTCGAAGAGCTATTCTGGGGATCGGGGAAACGTGTGATGCTGCTTGGCCATAGCAAAGGTGGAGTTGATGCTGCAGCTGCTTTATCTCTATATCAAGATGATTTAAAGGACAAGGTTGCAGGATTGGCTTTAGTACAAAGCCCGCTCGGTGGTACACCTATAGCCTCCGATGTACTTCGTGAAGGCCAGATTGCTGACAGGGAAACCCGTACGGATCATGGAATTTTAATATGCAAACTGATTAAGGTAAACACTACTTGTCGCGTGCTCTAAGATTTGGGTTCGTTTTCCCTCGATGCATCTTTCCTTTCTATGGTGAATGAGTATTTGATCATTGTTACTGAGAAAAGTCTTATGGCAGGGCGATATACGGTCGCTGGAGGATCTAACTTATGAGAAGAGGAAGGAATTTATAAAGAAACACAAGTTGCCTAATAGCATCCCAATGATTTCATTTCATTCAGAAGCAAGTATAACACCTGGGGTTATTGCTGCAATGTCGTATATAGCTCATGCCGAACTCCCGTGGCCCTACTTTTGCAGTAGCGAGGATTCTGTCGACGACGACGTAGTATCAAAAGCAAGACGACGACAGGTGCCCGTTATAGTTCCTATGTCTGCTGTCATGGCTCTTTCTGCACTTCACCTACAACTCAGGTACGGAGAAAAGAGCGATGGTTTGGTGACGCGGCGCGATGCTGAAGTTCCGGGCTCGGTGGTTGTGAAGCCTGATAAGAGACTAGATCATGGATGGACTGTGTATCCTTCTTGGAAGAAGAAGATCCCCACAGAGCCTGACTCCACTGACATGTGTGAAGCTCTTTTGACACAATTGGTTGAGCTTGGGTACAAAAAGAATAATTGAATCAGAGATGCATAGATATGTAGATTTTTCATGTTTCTTTTGTATGTGTTGAATTCATTTAATACTACCTTCGTTTTTACAACAATGTTTCATGGTAGAAAGATTTTTCGTTCCAATCTACCGTTTCTATTACGTTTGATTAGGGAATAATAGTGGTTTGAGATAAATAGTGTTAAGATAGGGTTAAACCATATTACTAACGATTTGTGCTTGTGCTGTATTCGTTTCCGACCCCGATATCCCATGATTCTTGGGTGTGTTTGCTATTCGTTTCGTTCCACCGTACCATATCACATTTTATACTATCACGTTCTACGCTGTGTTCGGTCTCGTGTGTTTAACAAGGTTCTCGCATTTCCCATGACGTTATAGGCAGAAATTTTTTTGACTACTTGAGAAAAATAGTTTATTTCGTTCTATCGTAATATATTATAATCCAAGCTATCATCCTACACAACGTCTTGGCCATTGTTTGTTTAATGTGCTTCACACATTTCTCGTGCCCATAGGCCAAAGGAAATAAATCCGCGAGTAAGAAAACCTGCTTAAAATTATTGTGTTATACATATACATATTATCAAAAACAACGTATAAATATTGTGTTATATACGTATTATCAAAAGCGTTAGAAAAAATACTCACAAAAACAAAACGACTTCAAATTAACGCGTTATACATTTACGTATTATCAAAAATAACTTACAATTATTGTACAATATATTTAATTACATCAATAATGTTACAAATATAAATATGTAAAATTAACGCGTTATACATTTACGTATTATCAGAAATAACTTACAATTGTTGTACAATATATTTAATTACATCAATAGTGTTACAAATATAAATGTCAATATATACAAAAGTGCTTTTGTATTTACCGAGGTTTAGGGTGGGGGGGGGAGGGGGGGGTGGTTATCTAAGGGTGAAGTTAATACATCGCATTAACCATTTCCACCTACCCCAACCTCTTCTCTTTCTCCCTCACCCCTCACCCCTCACCCCTCAACCCTCAACCCTCACCGGTGTTTCACAACCATCCTACCTTCAACCACCGTACCCTCCTGCCCTCGCCTACCCCTTCCTGTCAATCGTTCACCAGCCACGCGTAAAATCCGTTCAAATCCATTGCAGATTTCTCTCTTCTCCCCATGGAAAAGCCACGATTTTCTTTGCTGACGTTCGCTTGTGACCTAGCTGGAATGATTACATCGTTGAACACCAATTTCGATCACACAGATCCACCGATTGATTGTCCTTCTAATCCTTATAAGGATTCATATACAATTGCAGCATCTCTCCTGCTTCAACTGCTCCTCAGGTAAGTTTGGTTTTTCTTTTTCCGCCATTTTTGTCGCACCATAAAAAAAAATCAATTCATCTCTTTCCATCTAAATATTAATTTGCTTTCTCTTTCTTCGTCTATTTGTTTACCAGGATTTGTTGTGGCTGTCTTTGGATAAATAACAAAAGGACTTTCTTTTTCTCCAGGTTTGATTACTTACTTTTCATTTAACTAATTTCCTCGCCCTTAGCCTCTGCTAGAGTATGATACCTGTCTTTGATCTGGGTTTATCACGGACTTGGCATTTATTTTGCACTTCTTAGAGTGTAATAGATGTGCTCACTTTAGGTTGTTTAGATCCCGTGTTTCCATGTATTTTTATATCGCTTTTATGCATGCTTAAGATTTTTAAAGAGCGTTCTTTATTCCAATAATCTCGAATACAGTACCTTTTAGAACATTTATTTTTCAATCTAAAGTTTGTTGCCTTCTTTTATAGTTTTGCATTTTTAGCTCATTCCACCTCTTTGTTACTCAAAAAAACCGATTTGCGCTTCGTTTGAAACATGACTGACGATGCCGGAAATCGTCCAATAACCAATGCGGGTCAATCCTCTATATGATAACGACCGACAACCCTAGAAACCCTAAATTACCACCGAGGAGTGAGTTGTTTGGTGTGTTCAGACTGAGCTCTCAGAATATTTCTGGGAGTTGCCTACGTATCCAATAATCGAATTGGAATCAAGTCATCCGTAGTTCCTTAGGGTTGCTTATATAGGTGGCGTCTCACCCCTTATACTTGCTCAACAAGTATTATATTTAATAATTAATCCCTAAGGATAAATACGACTCAATACCTCAAATGAGAGATAATTATGGACATGTTTAATGTCAACATTGGAGTCTTTATGACTGATGATTCTTTCCATGTGTAATTATCCCTCACGGGGAATAACAACGGAGCTGTACGGAATGTTCTCCTCCCCGTGAATCGACATACCAACTGGGGCGGCAGCCTCTTTGCGGACCTTAACCGTCATGCGGTGGCCGGAGGAGAAGTTCAGATCAATCTCCTGTGGTAGACGATCTGCCCTCTGTTCGGTCTTAGGACGTTCGACCCGTGAGGCTCTAAATCTCATGGGGTGGCGCTTCTGACAAACACCCCTAAAGGTGACAAGTGGCGCAATCCGGGTCGGGTATCATCATAAGCCCCCCAAATCTGGCTTAACTTCATAGTTGGTCAGATCTGTTCCGTTTGGCGGTTCGACCGACCCTTCCGATCACGCGTTTCAAAACGGTTTGAGTGCCAGCTTGTAGCCTATTTAATAGGCCATCATTACACATGCAAGTCACGAGGTGTTACACTCTTTCCCACAACTGACGTCGCTTGAGTGTCAGGAGGGAGGTTATAAACCCGTCCCTTCCAATCAGACCTTCTCTCTTCCTTTACTTGCTATTAATTTGAAGATTTCACTCCGGATTCCCTGCATTTCCAAGTAAGTCTCTAACTTCTCTCGCTTTTGTTCTTCTACTTTTCTTCTTTTCTCCTACTTTTCCCAGTTTATGAGGGCTAGTACTGCCTCTAGCAGCTCCATTGATAGAGAATTCGAGTCCTATTCTGAATCAGAAAATGAGGTCACTCAACCATTTATCCAGTTCGGGGGCCCTATTGACATTTCTGGCACGAACATTCGTTGTCGCGTTAATTCCGAAAGCGGTGTCGTTACCGATCAGTCCTCATCTCAGTCTCAGGTACTACTCGCTTTGGCTTTACCTCCTTAAATCGGTGCCTCAGAGCCCATATGACGTCCGTAAGCGCCTATAGGTGCCTTGGCGTGCATAGTCTAAACTGACCCAGGACGGCCTCTTGCAAATTTGTAATCGGTATGGCATAGACATGAACCACTATGCACCCCAGCTACCAGGGGGTTCCCATCTCTATGCCCATCAGCCCCCAGAGGGGTACTGCACAGTATACAAAGATTAGTTTGTCTGCGGCCTCAGAGTTCCTTTCTGTCCGGCTTTTTTGGCCGTACTGAGGCACTACCAACTGGGATATGCCCAGATCGCCCCTAACGGTGTTAGGGCGATTATTGGTTCCACGATCTTTTTCCGGTTAATGGACACAGAGTTCGACGTGGATCATTTTAGGACTTTTTACCAACACAAGAAGGTAAGGAACCACAGCGGGTGGTACTATTTCCCACGCCGTACATACCACAGGAGGGGGGTCACCATGCTTTCCACAGGAAAATCTTCGATCCACGAGTGAAATAATAACTTCTTCTTTATTCGCAATGACGGACACCCTGAGCTGAGCAACTGGAATTATTTCCAGCTCCCAGCCGATGTGTGCCCCACTACTGTTGGTGAGGGTCTACTGAATAACATTGCCGATGTCAATGCTCTCCTTGATTTTGAGTACTGGTCGGACGAATTGATAGAAGCTGCTCGCCTGTCCGATGCTGGTCCTGAGCCCTATTTGCGGCTTACTCAGGATGAATACAATCATTGTAGGAGTGTTCCCTTAATTTCTTTTGTTCTACATGCTTAATTTTGTTGTTTTTCTGAGTTCTAACCATTTCTCTTTACAGTGGTTGATGTTGCTGACATCTTCGCTCAAGCGCTCAATGAGGAGGAGGAAGATGTGCTCGAGCCCCAGTAGAACCCGGAGGCTCCAAGGGATGAGGTGGCACCAGAACCCGAACAGCCCAACCCGGAGGTCAATCCTGAGACTTCCCTTACTGGCCTTCAACAAGGCGATCTAACCCCGGGAACGCAGCGTGTCGAACAAAGAGATGATAGTCTGGTCATTCTGGATGTCTCGGACACAGATGATCACTCAAAGCAGCGCCCCAGATCTGGACAAAAGAGGCCTAGGTCTGGCCAGGAGGCTTCTGAAGGAACCTCGGGCTCTTCGGCCAAGTTCTTGGCTGAGCTGCCGGACAAAGATCTGGCATCTATTGTAAGTATCCCTCCTCTCTCTATTCGCCATAGTTGAACCGCACTGCCCCTGAGCGTCTTACACTTTGTTGTTTATAGGTTGTTAAAGCTGGGAAGGAAGTTCTTCACCGCCTCAACGATTTCTCCACACAGAAGGCCTCTTTGGAGAAACGTATTTCTGATCTCTCTGCCAGCCGCAACAAACACAAGGAAGAATCCTTGTCCAAAGATGTCCAGATCGATGATTTGGAGAAAGTCATGCACGCTCAGCAGGCTGGGCTGACAGAGCTACGCGCTTCTGGCGCGGTTCGTGAAAATGCTCTAGCCAAACTCCAAGCTGATCACGCATCGTTAGAAGCCGCCATGCCCGAGCGAATCGCTCAGGCCATTCATGAGTACAAGAGTTCAGCTCACTTTACTGGCGCCTTGAAGGTTTTACTGGGCCCTATTTTGAGCCATGGGTACACTCTGGGTGTCATCCAGGCCAAAGAGCAATGCCCTGAGCTGGTAATCTCCGATCTTCCACATGGCAGGCTTTGCAAACCGGGTGGCAACGAGCTGTACCAGGCCAGGCTTGAGGAATTTCAAGCTGGTGAGGATTTGGCCGAGAAGTACGGCCGCAGACCTGCGACCCGCTGCACCAAGACCCTATCACCCCCAGACACTTTGGAACTTTCGACCGCCACAAGAAACAGTTGCAAATCCTTGAAATTTGGACTTTTGTTATTGAAAGACTTGTAATTTTTCAAACTTTTGCGCCTTTCTGGCACTTGCTCTGTAATAATTTCTTTTTCTTGGCGTTATTCCTCTTGCCTTAATTTTGCCTGTTGATTTTGCCTGTTTTTGTTGTTTTATGCTCACTCTGGAGGCCCTTGCCCATCTGAAAGACATCGTTTACAGAGCTTTGCCTTTTGAACGATGTACTTCGGCTTGTGCGCTGATCACTTGTCCTGTAGACTTGTGAGCTTTGATTACTTCAAATTTCCAAGTATCATGGGAAACGCTGATCGCTATATATATATATATATATATATATATATATATATATATATATATATATTTTTTTTTATTTATTATTTATTATTTATTATTTATTTATTTTTTATTTTTTTTTGGCGCTCGACCCATAGGTCAGTTTTTCTAATGAAGCTGATGTGCAGATCAGTTCGTTAAGTCCGTCCTGCAGACTTCTCTTCCATTTGCCTTGGCAAATCTCTTCATCAATCGACCATGGATCGATTCGTTGATTCCGTCCTGCAGACTTCTCTTCCATTTGCCTTGGCAAATCTCTTCTACTGAATCCGACCTGCGGATCAGTTCGTTGAGTCTGTCTTGCAGACTTCTCTTCCATTTGCCTTGGCAAATTTCTTCTACTGAATCCGACCTGCGGATCAGTTCGTTGAGTTTGTCCTGCAGACTTCTCTTCCATTTGCCTTGGCAAATTTCTTCTACTGAATCCGACCTGCGGATCAGTTCGTTGAGTTTGTCCTGCAGACTTCTTTTCCATTTGCCTTGGCAAATTTCTTCATCGAATCGACTGCGGATCGATTCGTTGAGTCATCCCCGCAGACTTCTCTTCCATTTGCCTTGACAAATTTCTTCTACTGAATCCGACCTACGGATCAATTCGTTGAGTCTGTCCTGCAGACTTATTTTCCATTTGCCTTGGCAAATTTCTTCTATTGAATCTGACCTGCGGATCAGTTCGTTGAGTCTGTCCTGCAGACTTCTTTTCTATTTGCCTTGGCAAATTTCTTCTGAAGCCGACCTGCAGTTATAATCAAACAGCATAATGATAATGCACATAGCAATAAAAATTTTATTCAATATTTGATGTCTGAATACAGTTTATTCAAAATTAATAATGCAAAAACTAATCTGGAACCTGTCCTAGACGTAAAACTTCCTCAAGTTAGAGGCATTCCACCATGGGGGACAGCTTCGCCATTTGCGTCAGCTAGTTGATATGCTCCTTTACCATGTACTTTGACCACCTTGTAAGGCCCTTCCCAATTTGGCTCCATTTTCCCTTGGGGTAACTGCTTGCTGACCTCATTCTTTCTGAGCACCAAGTCCCCTTCTCTAAAATACGAGTGTTTAATTCAAGAGTTGGAATACTGAGAAATTCGCTGTTTGTACTTGGCCATTCTTATGAAGGCTATGTTACGAGCTTCTTCCAGATCATCCTTGGAATGCCTAAGCTCTGCCTCCTGTTCACCTTCTGTGTAGAGCGCTGTTCACGGAGATGATAATCCAATCTCGGCTGGGATCACGGATTCACACCCATACGCTAGACTGAAAGGGGTTTCCCCTGTGGCTGAGTTCGGAGTTGTTCTGTACGCCCATAATATGTTAGGCAGGTGATCTGTCCAATTCTCCTTTTCTTCCTCTAGACGTTTTTTTTTCATTTCGCTTGATCTCATCTGTTGGTCTGTTCAACTTGACCATTTTCTTGGGGATATCCCACAGAAGTGAAGTGTTGGGTGATATGTAATTCATTGCACCATTCTCTGATGACTCTGTCTTCGAACTGAGTCCCATTGTCCGAAACCAAAGTTTTTGGTATTCCATACCTGCATACTATGCTCTTCCAAAGAAATTTCTGTATCTGCCATCCTATTATAGTGGCCAATGGTTCAGCTTCGACCCACTTGGTGAAGTAATCAATTGCTACGATCAGGAACCTGACATTGCCTGGGGCTCTAGGGAGTGGCCCCACCTGGTCTACCCCCCACTGATCGAATGGCCAGGGGGACACCATCGGAATCATGTCTTAGGATGGCCGATGTTACAAATGGTCATGCACCTGGCATGATCTGCACTTCTCCACTAACTCCCTGGCGTCCTCCAACATTGTTGGCCAATAATAACCGAACAATAGGCATTTCCTCGCCAGGGTTCATGCTCCTTGATGATTTCCACAAATGCCCAAATGCACTTCCCTGAGCAGGTAGTTCCCTTCTTCTTCGGTCACACATCTCAACCATGGAGCAATATATGACCTGCGGTAGAGTACGTCTCCAAACAGTGAGTATCTAACTGCTAAGAGCCTCGTTTTTCTGGCCTGAACTTTGTCTTGGGGGAGGATGTTATCTCTAAGGTACACCACAATTGGATCCATCCACGTACTGGCTTGTCTGATTGGCTGTACAGCCTACTGTTCATAGCTTCTCTCTTTCAGTAGCTCTACCAATACTTTCTTTTCTGATAAAAAATTTGAGGCCAACTTGGACAAAGCATCTGCCCTCCTGTTCTCAGTTCGTGGTATTTGGTCAACCTGGACCTTTCGAAACTTCTCTAAGAGTGTTTTAGCTGCTACTAAGTACCTTCTCATCGGTTCTTCCTTAGCTTCATACTCCCCGTTTATATGATTCACCACGAGCTGGGAATCACTGTACACCTGCAGATCGTCTGCCCCGAGCTTACTTGCCAACTTGAGCCCCGTAATCAAAGCTTCGTACTTAGCCTCATTATTTGTAGCCTTAAAGTCAAATCTTAGAGCTTAGGGGAATTCCTCCCCTTTAGGGCTGACCAGTAAGAGACCTGCTCCTGCACCATCTTTACTTGACGCTCTATCAACGTATAAGTTCCATCGGTGTACCTCTTGTTTTTCAGGATCATCTTCTAAGCGAAGAGATATTCCTTCGGCCAAAAAATCCGCCAAAGCCTGTGCTTTGATCGCAGTCCGTGGTCGGAAATCAATGTCGTACTCCGCCAGTTCGACAACCCATTTCGCCAACCTACCTGAGATTTCTGGTCGTCCTAAGATCTGCCGTAGCGGTTGATCGGTGATGACAGTAACGGGATGTGCCTGGAAGTAAGGTCTCAACTTCCTTGAGGCATGTACCAATGCTAACGCTAGCTTCTCTGCGTTTTAATATCTAATTTCCGGTCCGTGGAGTGCTTTGCTTACAAAGAAAACGGGTATCTGTTGTCCATTCTGCTCTTTCACCAGTACTGCACTCATAGCTTCTTCACCCACAGCTAGATAGACGAACAGAGGTTCTCCTTCCTGAGGAGATGTCAAAGTGGGCAATTCAGCTAAGTACTTCTTTAGTTCGGCGAACACGACCTGGCTTGGTTCATCCCAGTGAAAAGGGCTGGCTCTCCGTAAGATTTTGAAGAAAGGTAAGGCGCCACCAGGCCGATCTCGATAAAATCTGCTCAGGGTCGCTATTCGCCTGCCGTCGCCTGACTTCGTTGATGTTTTTTGGTGGAGACATGGTTTTTAATGCCTCGATCTTATCCGGGTTCGCTCTGATCCCGTCTCTGGATATCATATATCCTAGGAACTTCCCTGATCTGACCCCAAATGTGCACTTCTTTGGATTGAGCTTCATATGAGTTTCCCTTAGGACTCTGAAAACTTCTCTGACATCGTCCAAATACTGATCAAGAGACCTGCTCTTGATTAGGAGGTCATCCACGTATACCTACATACATCTTCCTATCTGATTGGCAAAGATCGAGTTAACAGCCCTTTGATACGTTGCCCCTGCATTTTTGAGTCCAAAAGGCATAGTGACGTAGCAGTACGTCCCAAATTCTGTTATGAAAGCAGTCTTCTCTGCATCTTCAGGATCCATCACGATCTGATGATAACCCCTATAAGCATCCAAGAACGCGAACACATCATATCCCACGGTTGAGTCCACTAACCGATCGATCTTGGGAAGAGCATAGAAATCTTTTGGGCACGCCTTGTTCAAATCTGTGAAGTCTACACACATCCTCCAACTCCCGTCTGGCTTCTTGACCAGTATAGGGTTGGCTAACCATTCAGGGTATATCACTTCATTTATTATGTTTGGTTGCAGCAGCTTCGTTACCTCTTGCTTGATCGCTTCAATGCGTTCAGGGGCGAAGTGCCTTTTCTTTTGACGAACAGGCTTCCTGTTCAGATCCACCTTCAATCTATGTACCGCCAGATCAGGAGACAGTCCTGGCATATCTTTTGCTCTCCAAGCGAATACGTCTCTAAACTCTTCAAGAATTTTTACCAAGGATTCTTTGTACGGGGAGGGAATCCAGGACCCAATGCTAATTGTCGAGTCTTCATGTTCGTCCCATAGACGTACAGCCTCTGTAGGGTCCTCCGAAGACCAGTTCTCTTCGTCATCGGGTATTAATTCTTCGACACTAACTTGTTGAACCATCTTCCCGTTCACTGTTGCGGTATAGCAGCTCCTGGCTGTTTCCACATCTCCTCTGATTTCTATTGATCCTTCCCCAGTTGGGATTTTCATACTGACATGGGCTGGTGAAATCACAGCCCGGAGATCTATAAGGGCCGGTCTTCCCATTATCACGTTGTAAGCTGATGGTGCCTTCACCACCATATAATCTCGGCGCCAAAAACTTGTTCGGTAAAAACGTGTTTTAAATTTATAAACCGAAACACCCCAAGTATAAGGATCGTAGTATAAGGTGTTTACGGGTCGTCCTAAGGGAGTGGAATGTTTATCGGATTCAGATAACAATTATTCTAACGATTATGTCACGATTATCTATCTAAGCGAAAGTTGAAACTAACTAAAACCTAAACCTAAGAATTAAAAGCAGAAAACGAGAGATAAAACAAGTGAAAAATAAGAAAATAGAAAACCAGACGGCGTTCACTAAAGTGAACGAGCGCCCTAAAACTAAACCTAATGGACGGCGTGCGCTATTGCGGACGGCGTGCCCGATTATGAATGAAGCGAAAATTGCGTAAAAACAAAGCAGAAACTAGGGTTTATAAAACTAAAACTTAAACTAAACTTAATCTAAACGATTTGATTAAAACAATTAAAGGAAAACACAGCAAGGCGACTAGATTCCACCTATCAACCAACAATCCCAACTAGATGGTGATTAAAAAGACATAGTTTTTAGTAGTGATTTATTCACGAATTCAATTAAATATCTTCAATCAAATTCTAGGGTTTCGTTTATCTTTTCAAACAAACTAAACATGCAATCAACACGAAATCACGAGATCGTTTCCAAACTCTTACTCAACTAAACATGCCTAATCTCTTATAACACGAATAATTGCATCACTTGAACGAAATAAAACTTAAACCAATATATTTTCATACATAGATCCAAGCATATAGATATAGATAAATCGTTTCATCAAATTGTTAATTCCAACAAAACATGATCAATACAAAACAACATCCAAAGTGATGAAAAACTATAAATTAAACTCACTAACACAAAGCATCGAACTCTCGTGTTTGGTGTGTTGATTATGGGCTTCCTCCGTCGACTCACTGCAAGGTATTTAGCCAACAATCATGTTGAAGATGATTGTTGGTTGGGAGATTTGCATCTCTGTGAAATTAGGGTTCTCTGGCCGCAGCTTTTTGGTGAATTTGCGATCTCAATTATGTGGTATCAATTAGGGTTGAGAGGCTGCTGCTATATATAGAGTTTTAAGTAATTTGGAAGTAAGTCGGCTTTGAACGCCGTCTCGCCCATCGGACGCCCGCCCGTAATGCTGGACGCTGGTAAACTTCGTTCATCCTCCGTCCGAACTCTCTGAATGTAAAATACGATTCTGGACGCTGCATGGACGCCAGTTCACTTCTGGACGCTCGTTCAAGATCAGTAGACGCCCGTTCGAACTGCTGAGGATCGGATCTCTTCATCTTTATCCAATTTCTTCAAGCCAATTCCAACTCTATCTCTTATAATTCGACTTGAGCTTCATTTATCCTCATTATATGCACGAAAATCAACACCTACATGATAAATAAACAATGCAAAAATGTAATAAAATCCAAATAATACTAATTCCATTAAATCAACACTTAAAATCATCAATTTTGCATACAACCCCCTTAAAATCATCTTTATTAAATAATTACACTTAAACCCTTAATTCTCATGTAAATTATGCAAATGTGGGAAAAATAATAATGAAATACACCCTTAATAATCATATAAATATGGCCTTAACAACTCCCCCACACTTAGCTTTTTGTACGTCCTCGGACAAAACAATCAAAACTATAGCTCAACTTTATAAATAATCCACATAGATCTCTGACTCACGTAACAGAAGATACAACAACTATAGCAAATGATACCAACACAGAGATAGATTCGGTGTATGTGTGACAAGCCGTTCTCAATCTAACAAGCCTTTCAAAGAAATATCCTCTCAAAAATTCCAATGACTATCCTAGGTACAGACAGTAATAGCTCCACTCAAAGCCTTCCCACGCACTCAGTAGGATAATCCCTACAGCATATCATGCGGTTTATACTGGGTATAAGATCCATGATAACAAAGACTTCGCTTTATTCTTATTCAACATTTTTCAAAATTTTCAAATTTGACGCATATCAGAATGAGCTCTTACCCATCATAGTAGAATAGGATGTTTCGTGATAACACCCTACCTTACTCAAATCATAAGGTAGCTTCTCCTGACTGTCGTGAGCCATTGGTCATCATAGTGGAATAGGACATTCGAGGTATACCCTACCGCACTCAAATCATTAACCAGCTTCCGACAAACGTATTTATTAATAATTGCTCACTCACTTGATTCATTCACTTTCCAAAGTCATAAGTTACATCTCACCTATCACATTCAAACTTTATGATATTCACAGCCCACGGTCTAACTAAGGTGTTACTATACTGACCTTCCTAAGATAAATCATTAAAAATAATGAAAGGATATAATTCAAAAGTCATGCTTCAAAATCAAAGGCTTTCGTGAGTGAAAAAAAACGAAACTATCTCCATAAAAGTAAAACATGCTATAATTATCTCACTAAGTCACATACTATCATCGTTAGAAAACTACAACTAGCAAGCATCTAGTTCCAATTATACGCTCGAGACTCACAAAAAATTTTAAATTCAGTTCAGTGGAAAATTTAACATTCACTCATATTTCAAAGGATATAGCATAAAAACATACCCAAACACCCCCCCACACTTAAATCACATTATGTCCTCAGAATGTGCCAATATAAAAGAAAAGAAAACTTAGCTAGTTTCAACAGTGGTTGTCGGATGAAAGTTGGCAGAGGTCAGGCCGGAGCATGAATATACCGCGACAACTCGAATAGACAACACTGGACATAAAAGCTTGTGAACCTGCTCAAAAGTATCTGCAACACTCGACATACCATATAATCTCGGGGTACACGGTGTATATGAGCAACACCGGCAAGATGATTATTAAGGGTGTATTTCATTATTATTTTTCCCACATTTGCATAATTTACATGAGAATTAAGGGTTTAAGTGTAATTATTTAATAAAGATGATTTTAAGGGGGTTGTATGCAAAATTGATGATTTTAAGTGTTGATTTAATGGAATTAGTATTATTTGGATTTTATTACATTTTTGCATTGTTTATTTATCATGTAGGTGTTGATTTTCGTGCATATAATGAGGATAAATGAAGCTCAAGTCGAATTATTCGAGATAGAGTTGGAATTGGCTTGAAGAAATTGGATAAAGATGATGAAATCCGATCCTCAAGATCTTGGACGAGCGTTAGTCATGCGGCGTCCATTCCAGGCAGGCGTTTGATAAAGGGACGAAAGCGTCGAATTGTGTTTTACATTCGAGAGTTCAGACGGAGGATGAACGAGCGTTTACTCAGCGTCCAAGTATTCTGGACGGGCGTCCATAAGACCAGACGAGCGTCCGTTGCCGACTTAACCCTGACCGACTTGAAACTCTATAAATAAAGCGGCAGCCCCAACCCTAATTCATATACCACATAATTGAGATCGCAAATTCACCAAAAAGCTGCGGCCAGAGAACCCTAATTTCACAGAGATGCAAATCTCCCAACCAACAATCATCTTCAACATGATTGTTGGCTAAATACCTTGCAGTGAGTCGACGGAGGAAGCCCATCATCAACACAACCAACTAGAGAGTTCGATGCTTTGTGTTAGTGAGTTTAATTTATAGTTTTTCATCACTTTGGATGCTGTTTTGTATTGATCATGTTTTGTTGGAATTAACAATTTGATGAAACGATTTATCTATATCTATATGCTTGGATCTATGTATGAAAATATATTGGTTTAAGTTTTATTTCGTTCAAGTGATGCAATTATTCGTGTTATAAGAGATTAGGCATGTTTAGTTGAGTGAGAGTTTGGAAACAACCTCGTGATTTCGGGTTGATTGTATGTTTAGTTTATTTGAAAAGATAAACGAAACCCTAGAATTTGATTGAAGATATTTAATTGAATTCGTGAATAAATCACTACTAAAAACTATGTCTTTTAATCACCATCTAGTTGGGATTGTTGGTTGATAGGTGGAATCTAGTCGCCTTTGCCGTGTTTTCCTTTAATTGTTTTAATCAAATCGTTTAGATTAAGTTTAGTTTAAGTTTTAGTTTTATAAACCCTAGTTTCTCTTTGTTTTTTCGCAATTTTTCGCTTCATTCATAATCGACGCCGCTCGCACAATAGCAGACGCTCGTCCATTAGGTTTAGTTTTCAGACGCTCGTTCACTTTAGTGAACGCTCGTCTGGTTTTCTGTTTTCTTATTTTTCAGCTTGTTTTATCTCTGTTTTCTGTTTTTAATTCTTAGGTTTAGGTTTTAGTTAGTTTCAGCCTTAGTTTAGTAGTTTAGTTCATAATTGTGACATAATTGATATAGATTTATATCTGAATCCGATAAACATTCCACTCCACTTCAGACGACCACCCGTGAAACACCCTATACTACGATCCTTATACTTGGGGTGTTTCGGTTTATAAATTTAAAACACGTTTTTACCGAACAAGTTTTTGGCGCCGTTGCCGGGGAGTCGGTAACGGTTGTCGGATTCTTCATAGGACAATTTTCTGAGTCAAAGGATCGCTTTTAGCACGCAGAGTATTTTGGCCGTAACTTTCGCTCGAGTGTCCGTTTGGAACGCAGGACCCCAATTCGAAAGCTCGCCCGACGCCGACGACGCGTGGTGAACCGCCGTAGGCCGTTCAGTGCGTTTTCGAGGTCAAAATCCACTGTTTTCCCCTCCATTTTTGGCCCTAGAAGATTTCAACACGTTTTTTTTTTCCGTCTTAGTGTTTTTCTTGTTTTTTTTTTTTTTTTTTTTTTTTTAAACTTTTCGTAGGTAGGTTTCTTTCCCAGTTTCTTGTTTTTCTTGTTTTTAAACTTACTGTTTTATTTTATTTGATTTTTTGTTTGATTTTATTTCCATAAGTCTTTTCTGCTTTTATTTTTTATCTCGTTTTCAATTTCTGGTAACCTTAGTTTTTAGGTTTTCGTTTCTGAACGAGCGTTCAACAACTTGAACGCCCGTCCACCTCAATTCTGTCCTCTGAACGAACGTTCATTCAACTGAACGAGCGTTCAGTTCTGAACGAACGTCCACTAACACTGGACGCCAGTTCAGTCTGTTCAATCATCACTTCTTTTCTTTCTTCTCTTTTCTTCTCTTTTCTTTTCTCCCTCTAAACCATCTAATCTTTTCTAAACCTATTCTAATCAACCCCAAAGGGTTGATTTCTTCCTTTTCCTTTCTTTCGGTTTATGCAAACGAAGTAAGAAGGACTTCGATCTTTGATCCCGAGCCCGAACGATCTATCCTTAGAAGAAGGCTTCTCCCGATTTGGACAAAATGGCGGATCAAGATCCACCAATTCCAAATCCTCGACCCCAAGCTCGATTAAATTTACTCCTTCAACAGATGCAAGCTCTGCAGCAACAACAGAATCAGCAAGCTGGCATAAATCAACAACTTCAACAATTTAGACAAAACCAGCTTAATCAACTGAACCAGGACCCCTACACTCCATATCTAAACCAAGATTTTCTCGAGGGACATAGACCTATTCGTCCTCCCGACATGGGAGGAGCGAACTTTGATCTAAAGAACGGAGTAGTTGCTCTAGTTCAGAATAGCTCTTTCCATGGTACTGCTCAGGAAGATCCACACGACTTCTTGTCCACATTCGTACAAATCTGTGAAGCAGGCCATTATCCTGGTGTTGATTCTGAGATCGTAAAGTTGAAGCTATTTCCTTTTGCTTTGAAAGGTGAAGCAAGCAGATGGTTTAAATCGTTAGCACATCATTCCCTCCATACATGGAATGATGTCAAAAGAGCCTTCGCTTAAGTGGGTTTCACTGTGCAAGATTATGGAAATGAAACGGGAAATAGCTACGTTTGAGCAGTTGGAGGATGAAACTGTTGGCAAAGCTTGGGAAAGATTGAATCTGTTGATGAGGAAGTGCCCCAATCACGGATATGATAGACATGAGTTGTTGGAACTATTTTACAGAGGAGTCTCTCAACCTAATAGAGACTATCTTGACTCCACAGCTCATGGATCCTTCTTAGGGGGAGGTGATGAGACTGCCTATAGAGTGGCTGAGACAATAGCCAAGAACAATATGTGGTCGACTCCTAAGAAGACCAATATTGTTAAGAAAGAAGGCATCGCAAGCAATCCCGATACACAATCGTTGGTTGCTCGGATGGAATTGATAAGCAAGCGGTTGGCCAATCTTCGATGCAAATTTTCGATTCAAATTATCTTGAAACTCAGCAGGACCGAGATGGCGGAGGAGGTAAACCTAATGGATAATCAAAACCAACCCTTCCGAAACTTCAACCGAACTAACTACTCGGGATTTCAACGACAAAACTTCAATCAAGCCAAGTTACCACCTGGCCCTTCAAATCCAACTTCTTTCAACTCGAACTATCAAAGGCCGATTCAGTAACTCCCAAAGGCCTCAAGGTGGTCTGGAATCAACCTCGTAACAACAGCCATACCACCTCACGTGTCCTCAAAGACAAATTCGATGAAATTTGGTAGACATGGTGAAGACCTTGTCTACTAGTGTTAAAGCAATTGAGAGACAAGTTGGTCAAATGGCGCATCAAATAGCAGCAGACTCACGGTAAACTCCCGAGTTATACCGAGAGAAACCGAAAGTCGATGCGAATGTTTGCACCGCCATTACACCTCAAATTGGGAGTATGGACAAGAAGAGGAGTTGAACGAAGTAACTCTGAGAAGTGGTAAGAAGGCTGGACCCGGCAAGATGTCGGGAAACGAGTAGCCCCTCCTGACGCCATGAGTTCAGGAGGGGGAAATCAGAAATCACATGCCGAAGAAAGCAACGATGAGGAGCTTAGTGACAATTCTTCGGAGGATGAAAATAATTCTGCTGATGAGGAGAGAAAGGAAAGTCAAAGGGCAGTACCCCTGACTAAGAAAAAGGAAGAGAAGTTTGTGAGATGGAAGGATAAGGAGGATGAGGCGATAAGGAATCAAGCTACAGGGAATGATAAAGCCCTTCCTTGTCCACCAAAAAGGAAAGAGAAAGCCCTCACTAATGACAAGCAGTATGATGGGGTGAGGAGGATACTTAGGGACACTAAAGTGAGTATGCCCTTAGCTGAGGTATTGTCTGAAATGCCTAAATGTACTAAGTATCTTAAATAATTCTGTGGGAGTAAGAGAAAGCTTCAGGGGATGGCTGAAGAAGTGTTTCGAGAAGATTGCGCAATGGTTTCACAAAAAGTCATTTGTTTAGGTGACCACTCGCAGACCTTCAATATCTTTGAGATTGAAGGCCATTTGTTCGAGAATGTCTTATGCGACTCGGGGCCTCTATTAATGTGATGCCATTAAATGTATGCAAGAAGCTCGGGCTAGACAAAAGAATGCGAGAACGCCCCATTTCTCTTCAGATGGTAGACAAATCTAGTCGTACTGCAGCCGGTTGTGTAGCTAATGTTCTTCTTCAAATTGAACATTTAGTCTTCCCTACCGACTGGGTTATTCTAGACTATCCACCTGACAAGGAGATGCCTCTAATTCTAGGCCGAACCTTTTTAGACACTTCTAACGCTCTCATCGACTTCTGCAAAGGACAGATTATTTCTTAGAGTCGGTGACACATCCGCTCACCTTCACACGAGGACACATCCTCGAAAGAGCCGTAATTGATGAAATATCGCTTGTCGGGCCATATATGAGGACGGAGGAGATGCCTATTACGAAGATGCAATGGAGCTTACAGAGATAGGTGTTTTTGAAGTCATGGACATTGAGGATCCGGCTGACTGCGGACCATCTTCTAATTCATTTCAAGCCGTAGGCATTGACGAGTCATCTTCACTCGCTCATGCTGAGCCTGTTATTGAGTTAGAAGCATGGAGATGCCCAGCGACAAACGATGATTTCAAAGAACTGAGTCAGGAAGACTTCATCCCTGGTGAAGAAGAAGCTCTGATGGGTAGCTGGGACGAGGTAGAGTTTTGGAGAGAAGCTACTCATTGGGAAGTAGATGATTGGGAGGAGTTAGCGTAAGAATTTGAAAGACGAAGAGTTAAGGAAAATGATCGATCACAAGAAAAAGGAAGCAAGTGTTGACCGGAGGATTCCGATGGATGATTTGATCCAGTACCTTTCTGGGGTTGAGCCTCGGGAAGATGAAGTGTTCTACTGTCAACCACTTCAAGCTCATAAGGAGAAAGGTGGCCCGTTAAAGTCTAGTATTGAGCAACCACCTACTGATTTAGAGCTCAAACCGCTTCCGAAACACCTTAAGTATATCTTTCTTAAGGATGGAGATAAATTGCCTTTGATCATTTCTTCAAACTCGACTAAGAGCAAAAAGCACAGGTGATGAAGTGCTTAAGAAAAATATCCTCGCGTTCGGTTGGCAAGTGGGTGATATCCGAGGATCAGCCCCGGACATATGCATGCATAAAATCCGAACGGAGGAGGGAGCTAAAAAGGTTAGACAACCTCAGAGAAGACTGAATCCGCATATGCAGGAGGTTGTCAAGAAGGAGGTTATAAAGTGGCTTGACATGGGAATCATCTATGCAATCGCCGATAGCGAGTGGGTCAGCCCTACTCAAGTTGTGCCAAAGAAGGGCGGTATTACTGTTGAAAAGAATGAAAAAGGGGAGGAAGTTGCCCTACGTCTCGTGGATCAAAGCTACTGAGTCTCAGATTGACTATCGTGAGACTTAATGAGGTTCTTGCAAGGACCACTTTCCCTACCCTTCATTGACCAGCTTATTGAACGACTGAGTGGTCATAAGTATTATTGTTTTCTCGATGGATACTCTGGTTACTTCCAGATAGCCATCGACCCCAATGACCAAGAAAAGACCACGTTTACGTGTCCATCTGGTACTTTTGCCTTTCGTAGAATGCCATTCGGTCTGTGCAATGCACCCGCGACTTTTCAGCGGTGCATGTTGGCCATTTTTGATGGACTTGTTGAGAAATGCATGGAGGTCTTCATGGATGACTTCTCAGTCTACGGCGATAGCTTTGATGAAATCTTGAAGAACCTAGATATGGTACTCCAACGTTGTGTTGAGAAAAATCTGGTGCTTAACTGGGAAAAATGCCATTTTCTAGTAGACGAAGGAATCGTTTTGGGACATAAGGTGTCCAATGCTGGTATTCAAGTTGATAAGGCTAAGGTTGAAGCCATTGAAAAGATGACGTACCCAAAAATAGTGAAAGAGGTACGAGGTTTTCTAGGACACGTTGGCTTCTACCGGCGTTTCATTAGAGACTTTTCTACGATTGCCAAGCCTTTATCAAATCTCTTGAAAGAAGATGTAGAATTCTTGTTCGATGCGAAGTGCAAGGAAGCTTTCAATTGTCTGAAGGACAAGCTTATCAGTGCCCCTATTTTAGTTGCACCTGACTGGACCAAGCCTTTCAAGTTGATGTGCGATGCCTCTAATTATGCCGTAGGCGCAGTTTTAGGTCAAAGAGTTGATAAAAGGTTCAGGCCCATTTATTATGCGAGCCGCACCTTGAACCCGGCTCAATGCAATTATACTACGACTGAGAAGGAATTCTTAGCCGTCGTCTTTGCCATTGACAAGTTTAGAAGCTATCTTCTAGGATCTCAAGTGATTGTATGGACAGATCATGCAGCTTTACGCTACCTTATGGATAAAGCAGATGCCAAACCAAGGTTACTTAGATGGATTTTAATTCTACAAGAGTTTGACCTTGTGATTAAAGATAAGAAAGGTAGTGAGAATATTGTGGCTGATCATCTATCTCGCTTAATAAATGAGGGTGCAGAGAATCACAATGATATAGGCATTGATTTCCGATCGAGCAATTGATGAAGCTTGAAACGGTTAGGCCGTGGTATGTCGACTCACGTCAACTATTTAGCGAGTGGTCATTTAGAAGACATGACGATCGGGAGAAGAAAAGTTCTTTCTCGATCTTAAATATCTCGTATGGGAAGATCCTTATTTGTTCGAGTCCAGTAAAGACGGGTTGCTTCGACGGTGTGTTCCCGAGCATGATCGGTGGGATATTCTGGAACAATGCCATAAATGGTCCTACCGGAGGTCACTATGGAACACCGAAGACGGTTGCAAAGATTCTTCAAGCTGGATTCTACTGGCCGACTCTGTTTAAAGATGCAGAAGCCTTTTGTAAAGGTTGTGATAGGTGCCAGAGAACAGGAAGGCAGAGTAGTCGGATGGAAATGCCACTTAAGCCCATTCTTGAGTGTGAAGTTTTCGATGTTTGGGGCATAGATTTTATGGGACCCTTTCCATCCTCATGTGGTAATAAGTATATCCTCGTCTGTGTGGATTATGTTTCAAAGTGGGTCGAGGCCATAGCTACTCAAACTAATGATCATAAGGTGGTAAAGAAATTCTTGCAAAAGAATATCTTTACTAGATTCGGCTGTCCGAGAGCACTCATTAGTGATGAAGGTACTCACTTTTGCAACGCGCCGCTTGACAAGATCCTTGAGAAGTATGGTGTCAAACATAAGATTGGTACACCATATCATCCTCAAACTAGTGGCCAGGTCGAGGTAAGCAACCAGAGCTTGAAAAGAATTTTGGAGAAGACCGTGAACAATAATCGATCTAATTGGAGTCTTAAGTTGGATGACGCATTGTGGGCCTATCGTCATCGCATTCAAGACCCGATGGGCACGTCACCCTTCCAAATGGTCTATGGCAAAGCTTGTCATTTTACTGTCGAACTTGAACACAGAGCTTTTCGGGCAATTAAATTCTTAAATTTTGATAGCCAACTCGTGGGGAGAAAAGGTTGTTACAATTGAACGAGCTCGATTTAATTCGGACTCGCATGCACGAGAATGCTAAACTCGGCAAGGAAAGAACGAAGATACTCCATGACGCTAAGATCAAGGACCGAGAATTCAAAGTTGGTGAAATGGCTTTACTTCTATAATACTAGACTTCACCTGTTTCCGGTAAACTCAAGTCTCAGGTGGTCCGGTCCCTTTGAGATTCTCGAGGTTAATCGAAGTGGAGTAATTACTTTGAACGGGTATGGTAATCAAGCTTTTAAAGTGAATGGCCATCGACTTAAGAAATATTTTGGGCAACCAAAGGAAAAGCCGGAGCTTCTTTATTTCCAAAGAAGAGATGAGAATACAGATGTCATGATTTGTGAAGAGATTCCATCTTATTTCTTTGAGTCAGATGATGATGACGTTCCTATATCCACCCGTGAGGTACCTTCTGCTGACACTTCTGATCATACCACTATGTCTATGCCTATCGTGCGCAAGAGCAAGAAGAAGAGAGTCAGTGTAGTTTGGAGAGAGAAGTTTAATGAACTTATTGCGCACTTGACTTGTTGTTGTGGTGAAAATCATTTCCGCCCAAAGGCTCGATTCGACATCGAGGTGGCGGTAGTCAAACCAAAGTGGCCCGATCCGGGTTGATCTTTTGAACTTTGTGTCAAGCTATTGACATTAAAAGAGCGCTCCTAGGAGGCAACCTAGTTTTCTTTGTTTGTTTTCTTTTCTTGTTTTGTTTTATTGTTTTAGTAATAATACTTTAGTTGATTTTGTGTTGATGGTTATTCCTCTTACGCTCATTGTAAGTGTTTTGTGTTATGTGTTGCTCATATACCCCGTGTACCCGAGATTATATGGTATGTCGAGTGTTGCAGATACTTTTGAGCGGTTTTTGAGTTACTCATGTCAAAGTGTTGTCTATTCGAGTTGTTGCGGTATATTCATGCTCTCGCCCGACTCGCTAACTTTCATCCGACAACCACCTTTGAAACCAACTAAGTTTTCTTTTCTTTTATATTGGCACATTCTCGAGGACATAATGTGATTTAAGTGTGGGGGTGTTTGGGTATGTTTTTATGCTATATCCTTTGAAATATGAGTGAATGTTAAATTTCCCTTCGAATCGAATTTAAAATTTTTGTGAGTCTCGAGCGTATAATTGGAACTAGATGCTTGCTAGTTGTAGTTTTCTAACGATGATAGTATGTGACTTAGTGAGATAATTATAGCATGTTTTACTTTTATGGAGATAGTATTCGTTTTTCACTCACGAAAGCCTTTGATTTTGAAGCATGACTTTTGAATTATATCCTTTCATTATTTTTAATGATTTATCTTAGGAAGGTCAAGATAGTAACACCTTAGTTAGACCGCCGTGTAATGTGAATATCATAAAGTTTGAATGTGATAGGTGAGATGTAACTTATGACTTTGGAAAGTGAATGAATCAAGTGAGTGAGCAATTATTAATAAATACGTTTGTCGGAAGCTGGTTAATGATTTGAGTGCGGTAGGGTATACCTCGTATGTCCTATTCCACTATGATGACCAATGGCTCACGACAGTCAGTTTATAGCTACCTTATGATTTGAGTAAGGTAGGGTGTTATCACGAAACATCCTATTCTACTATGATGGGTAAGAGCTCATTCTGATATGCGTCAAATTTGAAAATTTTGAAAAATGTTGAATAAGAATAAAGTAAAGTCTTTGTTATCATGGATTTTATACCCAGTATAAACCGCATGATATGCTGTAGGGATTATCCTACTGAGTGCGTGGGAAGGCTTTGAGTGGAGCTATTACTGTCTGTACCTAGGATAGTCATTGGAATTTTTGAAAGGATATTTCTTTGAAAGGCTTGCTAGATTGAGAATGGCTTGTCACACTTACACCGAATCTATCTCTGTGTTGGTATTATTTGCTATAGTTGTTGTATCTTTTGTTACGTGAGTTAGAGATCTATGTGGATTATTTATAAAGTTGAGCTATAGTTTTGATTGTTTTGTCCGAGGACGTACAAAAAGCTAAGTGTGGGGGAGTTGTTAAGGCCATATTTATATGATTATTAAGGGTGTATTTCATTATTATTTTTCCCACATTTGCATAATTTACATGAGAATTAAGGGTTTAAGTGTAATTATTTAATAAAGATGATTTTAAGGGGTTGTATGCAAAATTGATGATTTTAAGTGTTGATTTAATGGAATTAGTATTATTTGGATTTTATTACATTTTTGCATTGTTTATTTATCATGTAGGTGTTGATTTTTTCGTGCATATAATGAGGATAAATGAAGCTCAAGTCGAATTATTCGAGATAGAGTTGGAATTGGCTTGAAGAAATTGGATAAAGATGATGAAATCCGATCCTCAAAGATCTTGGACGAAGCGCGTGGCAGTGCGTCCATTCCAGACGGGCGCTTGATCTGATGGACGAGCGTCCGGAATTGTGTGTTTACATTCGAGAGAGTTCAGACGGAGGATGACGAAGCGTTTACTCGGGCGTCTGTATTCTCGGACGGGCGTCCATAAGACCAGCATTTAGCGTCCGTTGCCGACTTAACCCGACCGACTTGAAACTCTATAAATAAAGCGGCAGCCCCAACCCTAATTCATATACCACATAATTGAGATCGCAAATTCACCAAAAAAGCTGCGCCGAGAACCCTAATTTCACAGAGATGCAAATCTCCCAACCAACAATCATCTTCAACATGATTGTTGGCTAAATACCTTGCAGTGAGTCGACGGAGGAAGCCCATCATCAACACAACCAACTAGAGAGTTCGATGCTTTGTGTTAGTGAGTTTAATTTATAGTTTTTCATCACTTTGGATGTTGTTTTGTATTGATCATGTTTTGTTGGAATTAACAATTTGATGAAACGATTTATCTATATCTATATGCTTGGATCTATGTATGAAAATATATTGGTTTAAGTTTTATTTCGTTCAAGTGATGCAATTATTCGTGTTATAAGAGATTAGGCATGTTTAGTTGAGTGAGAGTTTGGAAACAACCTCGTGATTTCGGGTTGATTGTATGTTTAGTTTATTTGAAAAGATAAACGAAACCCTAGAATTTGATTGAAGATATTTAATTGAATTCGTGAATAAATCACTACTAAAAACTATGTCTTTTTAATCACCATCTAGTTGGGATTGTTGGTTGATAGGTGGAATCTAGTCGCTTTTTGTGTTTTCCTTTAATTGTTTTAATCAAATCGTTTAGATTAAGTTTAGTTTATGTTTTAGTTTTATAAACCCTAGTTTCTCATTGTTTTTCGCAATTTTCGCTTCATTCATAATCGGACGCCGTCCGCAATAGCGTACGCCGTCCATTAGGTTTAGTTTTTTGACGCTCGCTCACTTTAGTGAACGCCGTCTGGTTTTTTCGCTTTTCTTATTTTTTGCTTGTTTTATCTCTGTTTTCTGTTTTTAATTCTTAGGTTTAGGTTTTAGTTAGTTTAGACCTTAGTTTAGTAGTTTAGTTCATAATTGTGACATAATTGATATAGATTTATATCTGAATCCGATAAACATTCCACTCCTCAGACGACCCGTAAACACCCTATACTACGATCCTTATACTTGGGGTGTTTCGGTTTATAAATTTAAAACACGTTTTACCGAACAAGTTTTTGGCGCCGTTGTCGGGAGTCGGTAACGGTTGTCGGATTCTTCATAGGACAATTTTCGAGTCAAAAGGATCGTTTTTAGCACGCAGAGTATTTTGGCCGTAACTTTCGCTCGAGTGTCCGTTTGGAACGCAGGACCCCAATTCGAAAGCTCGTTCCGACGCCGACGACGTGGTGAACCGCCGTGAGGCCGTTCAGTCGTGCTGAGGTCAAAATCCACTGTTTTCCCCTCCATTTTTGGCCCTAGAAGATTTCAACACGCTTTTTTTTCCGTCTTAGTGTTTTTCTTGTTTTCTTTTTTTTTTAGGTTTTTTTTAAACTGTAGGTAGGTTTCTTCCCTTTTATTTTCTTGTTTTTCTTGTTTTTAAACTTATTGTTTTATTTTATTTGATTTTTGTTTGATTTTATTTCCATAAGTCTTTTTCGCTTTTATTTTTATCTCGTTTTCAATTTCGTAACCTTAGTTTTTAGGTTTTCGTTTCAACGAGCGGCGTTCAACAACTTGAACGCCCGCCCACCTCAATTTCGTCCTCTCGAACGAACGTTCATTCAATCAACGAAGCGTTCGATTCAACGAACGTCCACTAACACTGGACGCCAGTTCAGTCTGCTCAATCATCACTTCTTTTCTTTCTTCTCTTTTCTTCTCTTTTCTTTTCTCCCTCTAAACCATCTAATCTTTTCTAAACCTATTCTAATCAACCCCAAAGGGTTGATTTCTTCCTTTCCTTTCTTCCTGGTTTATGCAAACGAAGTAAGAAGAAGGGACTTCGATCTTTGATCCCGAGCACGAACGATCTATCCTTAGAAGAAGGCTTCTCCCCGATTTGGACAAAATGGCGGATCAAGATCCACCAATTCCAAATCTCGACCCCCAAGCTCGCTTAAATTTACTCCTTCAACAGATGCAAGCTCTGCAAAGAAAGCGAGAAAAAAGCTAAGTCGGCATAAATCAACAACTTCAACAATTTAGACAAAACCAACTTAATCAATCGAACCAGACCCCTACACTCCATATCTAAACCAAGATTTTCTCGAGGGACATAGACCTATTCGTCCTCCCGACATGGGAGGAGCGAACTTTGATCTAAAGAACGGAGTAGTTGCTCTAGTTCGAATAGCTCTTTCCATGGTCTCGCTTCAGGAAGATCCACACGACTTCTTGTCCACATTCATTACAAATCTGTGAAGCGGGCCATTATCCTGGTGTTGATTACGAGATCGTAAAGTTGAAGCTATTTCCTTTTGCTTTGAAAGGTGAAGCAAAGCAGATGGTTTAAATCGTTAGCACATCATTCCCTCCATACATGGAATGATGTCAAAAGAGCCTTCGCTCTTAAGTGGGTTTCACTGAGCAAGATTATGGAAATGAAACGGGAAATAGCTACGTTTGAGCGGTTGGAGGATGAAAGCTGTTGGCAAAGCTTGGGAAAGATTGAATCTGTTGATGAGGAAGTGCCCCAATCACGGATATGATAGACATGAGTTGTTGGAACTATTTTACTGAGAGTCTCTCAACCTAATAGAGATTATCTTGACTCCATGACTCATGGATCCTTCTTAGGGGAGGTGATGAGGCGCCATAGAGTGGTCGAGACAATAGCCAAGAACAATATGTGGTCGACTCCTAAGAAGACCAATATTGTTAAGAAAGAAGGTACTGCAAGCAATCCTGATACACAACTGTTGGTTGCTCAGATGGAATTGATAAGCAAGCAGTTGGCCAATCTTCAGATGCAGCCTTCTGATTCAAATTATCTTGAAACTCAAAGCAGGACCGAGATGGCGGAGGAGGTAAACCTAATGGATAATCAAAACCAACCCTTCGAAACTTCAACTGAAACTAACTACTCAGATTTCAACGACAAAACTTCAATCAAGCCAAGTTACCACGGCCCTTCAAATCCAACTTCTTTCAACTCGAACTATCAAAGGCCAGTTCAGAACTCCCAAAGGCCTCAAGGTGGCTGGAATCAACCTCAGAACAACAGTCATACCACCTCATGTGTCCCTCAGCACAAATTCGATGAGCTGGTAGACATGGTGAAGACCTTGTCTACTAGTGTTAAAGCAATTGAGAGACAAGTTGGTCAAATGGCGCATCAAAGCCAAGCAAGCAGACTCACGGTAAACTCCCGAGTTATACCGAGAGAAACCGAAAAGTCGATGTGAATGTTTGCACTGCCATTACACCTCAGTGGGAGTATGGACAAGAAGAGGAGTTGAACGAAGTAACTCTGAGAAGTGGTAAGAAGGCTGGACCCGGCAAGATGTCGGGAAACGAGTAGCCCCTCCCGACGCCATGAGTTCGGGGAGGGGAAATCAAATCACATGCCGAAGAAAGCAACGATGAGGAGCTTAGTGACAATTCTTCGGAGGATGAAAATAATTTACTTGATGAGGAGAGAAAGGAAAGTCAAAGGCAAAGACTTCGACTAAGAAAAAGGAAGAGAAGTTTGTGAGATGGAAGGATAAGGAGGATGAGGCGATAAGGAATCAAGCTACTGAGGAATGATAAAGCCCTTCCTTGTCCACCAAAAGGAAAAGAAAGCCCTCACTAATGACAAGCAAGATGATGGGGTGAGGAGGATACTTAGGGACACTAAAGTGAGTATGCCCTTAATGAGGTATTGTCCGAAATGCCTAAATGTACTAAGTATCTTAAAGAATTTCGTGGGGAGTAAGAGAAAGCTTCAGGATGGTGAAGAAGTGTTTTGAGAAGATTGCGCAATGGTTTCACAAAAAGTGCCATTGTTTAGGTGACTGGCAGACCTTCAATATCTTGCGAGATTGAAGGCCATTTGTTCGAGAATGTCTTATGCGACTCAGGGCCTCTATTAATGTGATGCCATTAAATGTATGCAAGAAGCTCGGCTAGACAAAAGAATGCGAGAACGCCCCATTTCTCTTCGGATGGTAGACAAATCTAGTCGCATCGCAGCCGGTTGTGTAGCTAATGTTCTTCTTCAAATTGAACATTTAGTCTTCCCTACCGATCGGGTTATTCTAGACTATCCACGACAAGGAGATGCCTCTAATTCTAGGCCGAACCTTTTTAGACACTTCTAACGCCTCATCGACTTTCACAAAGGATGATTACTCTTAGAGTCGGTGACACATCTGTCACCTTCACACGAGGACACATCCCGAAAAGAGCCGTAATTGATGAAATATCGTTTGTCGGGCCATATATGAGGACGGAGGAGATGCCTATTACGAAGATGCAATGGAGCTTACAGAGATAGGTGTTTTTGAAGTCATGGACATTGAGGATCCGGTCGATGCGGACCATCTTCTAATTCATTTCAAGCCGTAGGCATTGACGAGTCATCTTCACTCGCTCATGCCGAGCCTCGTTATTGAGTTAGAAGCATGGAGATGCCCAAACGACAAACGATGATTTCAAAGAATCGAAGTCGGGAAGACTTCATCCCTGGTGAAGAAGAAGCTCGATGGGTAGTTGGGACGAGGTAGAGTTTTGGAGAGAAGCTACTCATTGGGAAGTAGATGATTGGGAGGAGTTAGCGAAGAGTTTGAAAGACGAAGAGTTAATGAAAATGATCGATCACAAGAAAAGGAAGCAAGTGTTGACCGGAGGATTCCGATGGATGATTTGATCCAAGACTCTTCGGGGTTGAGCCTCGGGAAGATGAAGTGTTCTCATGTCAACCACTTCAAGCTCATAAGGAGAAAGGTGGCCCGTTAAAGTCTAGTATTGAGCAACCACTCATCGATTTAGAGCTCAAACCGCTTTCCAAACACCTTAAGTATATCTTTCTTAAGGATGGAGATAAATTGCCTTTGATCATTTCTTCAAACTCGACCAAGAGCAAGAAGCACTGGTGATGAAGTGCTTAAGAAAAATATCCTCGCGTTCGGTTGGCAAGTGGGTGATATCCGAGGATCAGCCTGGACATATGCATGCATAAAATCCGAACGGAGGAAGGAGCTAAAAGGTTAGACAACCTCGAGAAAGATCGAATCCGCATATGCAGGAGGTTGTCAAGAAGGAGGTTATAAAGTGGCTTGACATGGGAATCATCTATGCAATCGCCGATAGCGAGTGGGTCAGCCCTACTCAAGTTGTGCCAAAGAAGGCGGTATCATTGTTGAAAAGAATGAAAAAAGGGGAGGAAGTTGCCCCACGCCTCGTGGATCGCTCTGAGTCTCATTGACTATCGTAGACTTAATGAGGTTACTGCCAAGGACCACTTTCCCTACCCTTCATTGACCAACTTATTGAACGAACGAGTGGTCATAAGTATTATTGTTTTCTCGATGGATACTCTGGTTACTTCCCGATAGCCAATGGACCCCAATGACCAAGAAAAGACCACGTTTACGTGTCCATCTGGTACTTTTGCCTTTCGTAGAATGCCATTCGGTCTGTGCAATGCACCCGCGACTTTTCAACGGTGCATGTTGGCCATTTTTGATGGACTTGTTGAGAAATGCATGGAGGTCTTCATGGATGACTTCTCAGTCTACGGCGATAGCTTTGATGAAATCTTGAAGAACCTAGATATGGTACTCCAACGTTGTGTTGAGAAAAATCTGGTGCTTAACTGGGAAAAATGCCATTTTCTAGTAGACGAAGGAATCGTTTTGGGACATAAGGTGTCCAATGCTGGTATTCAAGTTGATAAGGCTAAGGTTGAAGCCATTGAAAGATGACGCACCCAAAAATAGTGAAAGAGGTACGAGGTTTTCTAGGACACGTTGGCTTCTACCGGCGTTTCATTAGAGACTTTTCTACGATTGCCAAGCCTTTATCAAATCTCTTGAAAGAAGATGTAGAATTCTTGTTCGATCACGAGAAGTGCAAGGAAGCTTTCAATTGTCGAAGGACAAGCTTATCAGTGCCCCTATTTTAGTTGCACCCGACCGACCAAGCCTTTCAAGTTGATGTGCGATGCCTCTAATTATGCCGTGAGGCGCAGCTTTTAGGTCAAAGAGTTGATAAAAGGTTCAGCCCATTTATTATGCGAGCCGCACCTTGAACCCGGCTCAATGCAATTATACTACGATCGAGAAGGAATTCTTAGCCGTCGTCTTTGCCATTGACAAGTTTAGAAGCTATCTTCAGGATCTCAAGTGATTGTATGGACAGATCATGCACTTTACGCTACCTTATGGATAAAGCAGATGCCAAACCAAGGTTACTTAGATGGATTTTAATTCTACAAGAGTTTGACCTTGTGATTAAAGATAAGAAAGGTAGTGAGAATATTGTGGCTGATCATCTATCTCGCTTAATAAATGAGGGTGCAGAGAATCACAATGATATAGGCATTGATTTCCCGACTGAGCAATTGATGAAGCTTGAAACGGTTAGGCCGTGGTATGTCGACTCACGTCAACTATTTAGCGAGTGGTCATTTAGAAGACATGACGATCAGGAGAAGAAAAGTTCTTTTTCGATCTTAAATATCTCAGATGGGAAGATCCTTATTTGTTCAGAGTCTCAGAAAGACGGGTTGCTTCGACGGTGTGTTCCCGAGCATGATCGGTGGGATATTTCGGAACAATGCCATAGCGGTCCTACCGGAGGTCACTATGGAACACCAAGACGGTTGCAAAGATTCTTCAAGCTGGATTCTACTGGCCGACTCTGTTTAAAGATGCAGAAGCCTTTTGTAAAGGTTGTGATAGGTGCCAGAGAACAGGAAGGCAGAGTAGTCGGATGGAAATGCCACTTAAGCCCATTCTTGAGTGTGAAGTTTTCGATGTTTGGGGCATAGATTTTATGGGACCCTTTCCATCCTCATGTGGTAATAAGTATATCCTAAATCTGTGTGGATTATGTTTCAAAGTGGGTCGAGGCCATAGCTACTCAAACTAATGATCATAAGGTGGTAAAGAAATTCTTGCAAAAGAATATCTTTACTAGATTCGGCTGTCCGAGAGCACTCATTAGTGATGAAGGTACTCACTTTTGCAACGCGCCGCTTGACAAGATCCTTGAGAAGTATGGTGTCAAACATAAGATTGGTACACCATATCATCCTCAAACTAGTGGGCGGTCGAGGTAAGCAACCAGAGCTTGAAAAGAATTTTGAGAAGACCGTGAACAATAATCGATCTAATTGGAGTCTTAAGTTGGATGACGATTGTGGGCCTATCGATCGCATTCAAGACCCGATGGGCACGTCACCCTTCCAAATGGTCTATGGCAAAGCTTGTCATTTAATTGTCGAACTTGAACACAGAGCTTTCGGGCAATTAAATTCTTAAATTTTGATAGCCAACTCGTGGGGAGAAAAGGTTGTTACAATTGAACAGAGCTCGATTTAATTCAGACTCCGTGCATGCACGAGAATGCTAAACTCAGCAAGGAAAGAACGAAGATACTCCATGACGCTAAGATCAAGGACCGAGAATTCAAAGTTGGTGAAATGGCTTTACTCTATAATACTAGACTTCACCTGTTTCCGGGTAAACTCAAGTCTAGGTGGTCTGGTCCCTTTGAGATTCTCGAGGTTAATCCAAGTGGAGTAATTACTTTGAACGGGTATGGTAATCAAGCTTTTAAAGTGAATGGCCATCGACTTAAGAAATATTTTGGGCAACCAAAGGAAAAGCCGGAGCTTCTTTATTTCCAAAGAAGAGATGAGAATACAGATGTCATGATTTGTGAAGAGATTCCATCTTATTTCTTTGAGTCAGATGATGATGACGTTCCTATATCCACCCGTGAGGTACCTTGCTGACACTTCTGATCATACCACTATGTCTATGCCTATCGTGCGCAAGAGCAAGAAGAAGAGAGTCAGTGTAGTTTGGAGAGAGAAGTTTAATGAACTTATTGCGCACTTGACTTGTTGTTGTGGTGAAAATCATTTCCGCCCCAGTGCTCCTGATTCTGATACTGAGGTGGCGGTAGTCAAACCAAAGTGGCCCGATCCGGGTTGATCTTTTGAACTTTGTGTCAAGCTATTGACATTAAAAGAGCGCTCCTAGGAGGCAACCTAGTTTTCTTTGTTTGTTTTCTTTTCTTGTTTTGTTTTATTGTTTTAGTAATAATACTTTAGTTGATTTTGTGTTGATGGTTATTCCTCTTACGTTCATTGTAAGTGTTTTGTGTTATGTGTTGCTCATATACCCCGTGTACCCGAGATTATATGGTATGTCGAGTGTTGCGTATACTTTTGAGTTGAGTTTTCGAGTTACTATCTTGTCAGTGTTGTCTATTCGAGTTGTTGCGGTATATTCATGCTCCGGCCTGACCTCTGCTAACTTTCATCCGACAACCACCTTTGAAACCAGCTAAGTTTTCTTTTCTTTTATATTGGCACATTCTGAGGACATAATGTGATTTAAGTGTGGGGGGGTGTTTGGGTATGTTTTTATGCTATATCCTTTGAAATATGAGTGAATGTTAAATTTTCCACTGAACTGAATTTAAAATTTTTTGTGAGTCTCGAGCGTATAATTGGAACTAGATGCTTGCTAGTTGTAGTTTTCTAACGATGATAGTATGTGACTTAGTGAGATAATTATAGCATGTTTTACTTTTATGGAGATAGTATTCGTTTTTCACTCACGAAAGCCTTTGATTTTGAAGCATGACTTTTGAATTATATCCTTTCATTATTTTTAATGATTTATCTTAGGAAGGTCAAGATAGTAACACCTTAGTTAGACCGTAATGTGAATATCATAAAGTTTGAATGTGATAGGTGAGATGTAACTTATGACTTTGGAAAGTGAATGAATCAAGTGAGTGAGCAATTATTAATAAATACGTTTGTCGGAAGCTGGTTAATGATTTGAGTGCGGTAGGGTATACCTCGTATGTCCTATTCCACTATGATGACCAATGGCTCACGACAGTCAGTTTATAGCTACCTTATGATTTGAGTAAGGTAGGGTGTTATCACGAAACATCCTATTCTACTATGATGGGTAAGAGCTCATTCTGATATGCGTCAAATTTGAAAATTTTGAAAAATGTTGAATAAGAATAAAGTAAAGTCTTTGTTATCATGGATTTTATACCCAGTATAAACCGCATGATATGCTGTAGGGATTATCCTACTGAAGTGCGTGGGAAGGCTTTGAGTGGAGCTATTATCGCTCTGCATACTAGGATAGTCATTGGAATTTTGAAAGGATATTTCTTTGAAAGGCTTGCTAGATTGAGAATGGCTTGTCACACTTACACCGAATCTATCTCTGTGTTGGTATTATTTGCTATAGTTGTTGTATCTTTTGTTACGTGAGTTAGAGATCTATGTGGATTATTTATAAAGTTGAGCTATAGTTTTGATTGTTTTGTCCGAGGACGTATAAAAAGCTAAGTGTGGGGAGTTGTTAAGGCCATATTTATATGATTATTAAGGGTGTATTTCATTATTATTTTTCCCACATTTGCATAATTTACATGAGAATTAAGGGTTTAAGTGTAATTATTTAATAAAGATGATTTTAAGGGGTTGTATGCAAAATTGATGATTTTAAGTGTTGATTTAATGGAATTAGTATTATTTGGATTTTATTACATTTTTGCATTGTTTATTTATCATGTAGGTGTTGATTTTCGTGCATATAATGAGGATAAATGAAGCTCAAGTCGAATTATTCGAGATAGAGTTGGAATTGGCTTGAAGAAATTGGATAAAGATGATGAAATCCGATCCTCAAAGATCTTGGACGAAAGCGTTCGTGCGGCATCCATTCCAGACAGGCGTTTGATACAAAGTGGACGGCGTCCGGAATTGTGTTTTACATTCAGAGAGTTCAGACGGAGGATGAACGAAGCGTTTACTCGGCGTCGTGTATTCTCGACGGGCGCCCATAAGACTGCATTTAGCGTCCGTTGCCGACTTAACCTCGACCGACTTGAAACTCTATAAATAAAGCGGCAGCCCCAACCCTAATTCATATACCACATAATTGAGATCGCAAATTCACCAAAAGTCTGCGCCAGAGAACCCTAATTTCACAGAGAGATGCAAATCTCCCAACCAACAATCATCTTCAACATGATTGTTGGCTAAATACCTTGCAAATGAGTCGACGGAGGAAGCCCATCATCAACACAACCAACTAGAGAGTTCGATGCTTTGTGTTAGTGAGTTTAATTTATAGTTTTTCATCACTTTGGATGCTGTTTTGTATTGATCATGTTTTGTTGGAATTAACAATTTGATGAAACGATTTATCTATATCTATATGCTTGGATCTATGTATGAAAATATATTGGTTTAAGTTTTATTTCGTTCAAGTGATGCAATTATTCGTGTTATAAGAGATTAGGCATGTTTAGTTGAGTGAGAGTTTGGAAACAACCTCGTGATTTCGGGTTGATTGTATGTTTAGTTTATTTGAAAAGATAAACGAAACCCTAGAATTTGATTGAAGATATTTAATTGAATTCGTGAATAAATCACTACTAAAAACTATGTCTTTTTAATCACCATCTAGTTGGGATTGTTGGTTGATAGGTGGAATCTAGTCGCCTTGCTGTGTTTTCCTTTAATTGTTTTAATCAAATCGTTTAGATTAAGTTTAGTTTATGTTTTAGTTTTATAAACCCTAGTTTCCTGTTTGTTTTTCTCGCAATTTTTCGCTTCATTCATAATCGACGCCGTCCGCAATAGCGCACGCCGTCCATTAGGTTTAGTTTTGAGACGCCGCTCACTTTAGTGAACGCCGTCTGGTTTTCTGCTTTTCTTATTTTTCAACTTGTTTTATCTCTCGTTTTCTGCTTTTAATTCTTAGGTTTAGGTTTTAGTTAGTTTCAGCCTTAGTTTAGTAGTTTAGTTCATAATTGTGACATAATTGATATAGATTTATATCTCGAATCCGATAAACATTCCACTTCTTAGACGACCCGTAAACACCCTATACTACGATCCTTATACTTGGGGTGTTTCGGTTTATAAATTTAAAACACGTTTTTACCGAACAGTCCACCATCAAGTTTCTGCTCCTAACACCTTCTCCAAAGGTAGTGAGCAGCCTGATCACCCCCAGCGGATGAACTGGAGGTCCTGCGAAGCCGAACAAAGGTGTCGAAACAGGAGTCAGATCGGCGTCTCTTAGTTTCATCGCTCAAGACGCGTTGTAGTAGAAATGCGTTCACGGCACTGCCAGTGTCCACACAAATTCTCTTTATCCGGTTCCTGCTAATCACTGCTTCAATCACCAAACCTTCATTGTTTACCACTAGTGGTAACGAGTCCCTTGGACCGTACACTACTTCTCCTGACATCCTTTTCCTTTTATTCGTGGAGGTATGAGCAACCGACCTGCTATTTCCTTCTTCTTGTACCTTCGAGCTGTTCGCCCCCCCTGAAATCGTATTGATCGTGTTCACGGGACGGTTATCTGCATGTCCCTCAGATTCTGGAGAACGATCCTTTCTCTCCCTCTGCTCATCTCGATGCTCTCTCTCACCGTTGTTCCGGCGCTTAAATTCTCGTCGCCCCTTGGGCTCAGCTTGCTGAGACCGATCTCCGACCTCATCCAATTGTCCTTCCATTATTGCCGCATCGATGTCTCGGATTAGATCTTTGCACTGCTCTGAATCATGTCCTACATCTTGGTGATACTTACAATATTTGCTTTGATTCCTGTTTTCTCTGGGTCCCCTCATAGGGGGCGGGGTCCTGGCAATGCCCTTTCTTTTCATTATCGCCAGGATTTGTTCACGAGGCATGTTCAGCGGAATGAAGTCTCTGTCCTGTAGAGCTCCTTTCTTCCCTAGCCGATCAGAGATGGGCGCAGTTACCCGATCCCAAACCGAATTTCTTTTCTTGTCAGACCTTTCTTCTTGCTTATTCCTTTTGTTCTCACCCTTTTCCATCTCTCTTTTAAGTCTATTTGCTTCTTCCCCCTGACAATATTTGTATGTGACGTCCAGACATTCTTCCATCGTGTGTGGAAGCTTGTTATTAAGCTTCACGTGTAGCCGTCCCTCTCACAGACCTGCCACGAAAGAGGCTACCAACAACCTGTCGTCTGTGTCCTGAACTTGTGTGGCCTCTTCATTGAATCGCTTTATGAAGCGCAGTACGGATTCGTCTTGTTTTTGTTTTAGAGTCAACAGATGAGTTTGATTTCTCTGGAAAGGTCGTGCTGCAATGAAGGCATGAACAAACTTCCTGGTCAGCGTCCCAAAATCCGAGATTGATCTAGGAGGAATCTTGTTGAACCATTCTCTGGCTCTTCCCGATAGGAGTGCGGGAAAAGTCTTACACTTCATCTCGTCTGACGCGTTGTACAGATTCATGTGGGAGATGAACTGATGCATGTGGTCATAAGGATCCTTGGATCCATCATAAGCACTAATCTTTTGGATCTTAAACCCTGCTGGATGGGGATAGTGGTCTATATGCTCAGTGAAAGGCGACGCACAGATCAGATAGTTGTCTAATCGTTTACCGAGCAGAGTATCCAGTTCGGCCTTGGCCGTATCATTCGGGTAACGCGTAGCTCCGTAGTCTGTATGGACGCTTGATTCTACGATCACCGGTTTAGTAAGGGCCTGCTGCTGGAGATTCGCTTCGGGTTTTTCTGGGGGGTCCCTTCCCTTGAGGGTCTCATCCAGAATAATCTTGATGGTGGTATTGTCCAGATTTTTTAGGGCGTCAACCAATGCCTGATTGGCTGGGTCCTGGAGAACCGGGTCTACTTGATCTCCTTGGAGATCTGCCTCTTTCTGGGCCGCCGCATCTTGAGTTTCGCCCTGAGTAGTTGCAGTTCCTCCCTGTTGGATCGGATCTGTGTTCTTCTTGGTAGTGTTCCTTGGTGGTGCCATAACGTCTGCAGGGATTCTAGTTTTTCAGATCGATTATCAGTAGAAGACCCTCTTTCTAGCGCCAATGACGATGCCGGAAATCGTCCAATAACCAATGCGGGTCAATCCTCTATATGATAACGACCGACAACCCTAGAAACCCTAAATTACCACCGAGGAGTGAGTTTTTTGGTGTGTTCGGACTGAGCTCTCAGAATATTTATGGGAGTTGCCTACGTATCCAATAATCGAATTGGAATCAAGTCATCCGTAGTTCCTTAGGGTTGCTTATATAGGTGGCGTCTCACCCCTTATACTTGCTCAACAAGTATTATATTTAATAATTAATCCCTAAGGATAAATACGACTCAATCCCTCAAATGAGAGATAATTATGGACATGTTTAATGTCAAGATTGGAGTCTTTATGACTGATGATTCTTTCCATATGTAATTATCCCTCACGGGGAATAACAACGAGTATCACGGAATGTTCTCTCGCTGCTTCATTGAATCGATCTACCCGAACCGGGCAGCTCCTCTTCGCCAGACCTTAACCGTCCTGCGGTGGCCAGAGGAGAAGTTCAGATCAATCTTCTGTGGTAGACGATCTGCCCTCTGTTCGGTCTTAGGACGTTCGACCCGTGAGGCTCTAAATCTCATGGGGTGGCGCTTCTGACAAACACCCCTGAAGGTGACACGTGGCGCAATCCGGGTCGGGTATCATCAATGACCTCTATGTTGTGTCTTAGGATTTGAATCCACTATTATTGCCTCGCTGAACATACCTCAAGAGACTTAACAGTATATTATGTTTAAGGCTTCAACGATTTGTATTAGCCCTTCTATCCTTTACTCAGTTTGTAAAAGTATGGTCAATGTCTAATGTATTTTATAAAGAACTTACTTTCTGTGTTTTATCTTAGCCTCTAAATATCTTCTGCCCTTACTTCTTAGAGTGTAATAGATGTGCTGACTTTAGGTTGCTTAGATCTCGTATTGCCATGTATTTTTATATCACTTTTATGCATGCTTAAGATTTTAAAAGAGCATTGTTTATTTCACTATTTCAATTACAGTACCTTTTAGAACATTTATTTATCAATCTAAAGTTTGTTGCCTTCTTTTATAGATTTGAATTTTTAGTTCATTCCAGCTCTTTGTTACTAAAAAAAAAACTGATGTGAGCTTTGTCAGAAACTTGACCTCTATGTTATGTCCTAGGATCTGAATATGCTGTTATTGCCTCACTGAACATACCTCAAAAGACTTACCAGTATATTATGTTTAACGCTTCAACAATTTGTATTAGCCGTTCTATCCTTTACTCGGTTTGTAAAAGTATGGTCAATGTCTAATATATTTTATAAAGAACTCGCTCTCTGTGTTTTGTCTTAGTCTCTACATATCTGTTGCCCTATTGTTAGGATTTAATACATGAGCTTACTTTCTATGTTTTACATGTCGTGCCTCTTCCCTGTTTCGTCGGACTCTGTGTTTACATATTTTTGTATTCTTGCTTCTGCCTCCAAACTTAGGAGTGTCTACAAAAAAGTTATGGTTCTTACATATGTACCAGATGTAGATGACAACCGGGTTTCTTCGCAACCACTAGCTTCTAATACTGGTGTTGCATTGAATCCTCATGCCACTTTCATAACAAAGTCTGCTTACTACAAAAAAGTAGCTTTGAACAGATGGCTTGAAAAAAAACACACAAAAAAAACAATAATGTACCTCCAGATCTAGGTCCACAACCTGAAGCTTTTCCTATGAATTCTACTAATGTACATGTTATAAACAAACATAAGCGGGATTATAAAACTTCTTCTAGCCATGAAAAAGTGAAGGTGCATTTGACAGCTAACAGGTCTTCTACACTTTGTAATAATTCACCTCTGATTCAGATCCTTGAATCTGATATCGCTTCTTCCGTATGCTCTGAATTGGCTTCACTTGACTCAGAATACGTGCCCAATGACAGCACTGTTGTCCTTCCGATCTCACCGGCCTCTGCGCAGGATCAAAATCCAGTGCTGCATGCTGCAAGAATCCCTGAACTATCACTATCAGCCTTTTCCACTAGCACCGTTATTGGTGCTTCCACTCTGCCGGCTGATGCTCTTGTTACACCAACAGATGTACGCCTTCGCCATAAAAAAACCCATAAGAAAAAAAATCCCTGACATAGATACAGTTGCTGTGGGGGATGCTTTCTTAAATGTCGTGTCTACTCCAGACATTTTACCGCCCGTCGGTTCCTGTGGTTCATGCGGAGCACTTAGATTTGCTCATGAACCTCATTCTTCTTGTTGTAATAGTAGGGATATTGTCCTTGTCAATACTCCATTACCAAGTGTCTTGGTCGATCTTCTTACCACGAGTTCTGACGAATCGAAGAACTTTAGGTCATGCATTAGGACTTATAACAACCACTTAGCTTTCACTTCCCTCGGTGCAACCTATGACATAGATTTGTCATGGGGGAATAAAGGTATATACACTTTCAGAGTTCAGGAACAAGTGTATCACTTTATGCCACCTTTGATAGGATCCGATGATTTTACAAAAAATCTACAGTTTTACCTACACGACACGGAGCACGAAGTTACAAATAGGTTACTACAATGTCCTAGGTTGTATGAGATGTCCCTCTAAAAAATTCTTCTTGCTCTGGAAGAAAATCCTTATGCAAGATTTTTTAGGAGCCTAAGGAATGAACCTAACCTTGACGAACACAAAATTCTATTATATTGTAATCCATCCTTGGACCAACGCACCTACAACAAGCCTTCAGTTAGTCAGATTGCTGCTATCTTGGTAGACAGTACTGAAAATCACCATAGGAGCATTAAAATCTACACACATACTGGTGATTCTCACAGCATTCAGTACTATTATGCATGCTGTGATCCCCTTCAATACCCTTTGATGTTCCCTTATGGACAGCTTGGTTGGCACCAGGGTATCCTTAAACAGGGTGTCAACAAAGAGGTAGAAAAAGAAGTAAAGCAAATGCTGCTGATGTTACTTTAGATCCATCTCATGCATATGACGCCGAAACATTACTACACAATAAAGAGACAACAATGAATGCAGGCGTAGATAACCCTAACTATGTCTCCATCCGTGAATACTACTGCTACAAATTCCAGATCAGAGATTTAGACGAATCATACCTGCTTCATTTTGGCCGACTATTCTAGCAATATGCTGTGGACATGTTCGTGAAGCTGGAAACGCAAAGGCTGGACTACTTTAGATCCCAGCAAGAAAACATCAGACATGAATTCCTACAAGGGGTTGCTGATGCTTTTGTGCTAGGAGAAAATTCTTGTGATCAAATATGGCAGCGTGTTGTGTTGCCTGCTACATTTATAGGCGGCCCGAGACACATGAGGAAAAAATACTTAGATGCTATGTCCTTTGTACAAAAATTTGGCAAGCCTGATATCTTCCTAACCATGACATGCAATCCTAAATGGCCAGAGATTAAAGAACATTTAAAACACAATGAATTATCTCAAGATAGGCCTGACATTGCATGTAGGATTTTTAGGGCTAAATTAGAGGAGCTAAAAATTGAGTTATTCAAGAAAAAACTTTTTTGGAAAGTTGCAGCATACACATATGTTATCGAATTCAAAAAAAGAGCTCTGCCACATGCACATTTCCTCCTGATACTTAAACCACAGTTTAAGATATACCGTCCTGAGGAGTTTGATGCATTTGTCTGCGCAGAAATCCCGGATAAGATCAAGTATCCTCATTTGCATAAATTGGTGTTAAAGCACATGCTACACGGACCTTGTGGTGATAAAAACCCTACCAATGTCTGCATGAAAAATAATGGAACATGTAAGAACTTCTACCCTAGGCATTTCTACAATGACACAAACGTAACAGACGATGCATACCCGAACTACCGTAGGCGCAACAACGGTAATCAAGTGAAAGTGATGGGCACTTATTTAGACAACCGTTGGGTTGTGCCATACAACCCTTACCTCCTTGCAAAATTTGACTGCCACATGAACGTTGAGATATGATCCACGATCAAGGCTGTCAAGTACATTTATAAGTACATTTGCAAAGGAAGTGATCGTATCTTGTTCAATCTATCCAATCATACTCAAAATGACCCACGTTCTAATAACTGCAATGAAGTCAATGAGATTGAGCAATATAGAAGTGGCCGGTGGCTTTCAACACCTGAATCTATATGGCGCATGTTCAGGTTTCCAATCACCGAAATGAAACCTCCCGTTATCCAAATGCACCTGTATCTAGAAAACTACCAACCTGTTACTTTCAAGCAAAAACAGCTTCTTTCAAGTGTGCTTGACAATCCAATGAACAAACGAACCATGCTAACTGAATTTTTCCTGATGAATCGAACTGATCATGTTGCAAAGAGTAAGAATTGCAATTATTCAAAGTTTCCAGCACTTTGTTTGGCTACCGGACAAAAAGAAGTGGAAGACTCATCTTAGGGGAAATTCAGTGGTAGGGTTGTCATGGTACAACCAATAGAGGTAGAACGCTATTTTATGCGCTTGCTTCTGAGAAAAATTCGGTGCCCAACATCATACACAAACCTTAAAACTGTTCACGGCCGTGTTTTCAACACGTTCCGTGAAGCTGCCTTGGAACATGGGCTGTTAGAACAAAATAACAGCCAGGAACAATGTATGACAGAGGCCGCATTATACAACATGCCTGGTGCATTAAGAAAGCTTTTCGCCGACTTATTGATACATTCTTGCCCTAATGATCCCTCTCATTTATGGCACAAGTTTGAAGATGCCATGTCCATTGATTTTGCTTACCATTGCGGCTTGCCAAAACAATTGATAAGACAAAAAGTCTTCCACCATATCAACTCTTATTTAGTGGGTATGGGTAAAAGCCTTAGACATTTCAATATCAACCATGATTCCTTCACAGAAGATTCTGATGAATCTGAAGACACAGCTAGAGAACTAAAATTAGAAAAAAAACATTTATGTTTCTGCTTCAGATATAGCATCTGAAAAATTGCTCAACACTGAGGAAAAAATTGCATTTGACTGTATACTCTCCTCCATTTATGAAGACAAACCTGGAGCATTTTTTGTTGATGGTCCAGGCGGTACAGGGAAAACATTCCTTTACCGTGCCCTTTTAGCTAACGTTAGATCAAAAGGGTATGTAGCTTTGGCTACGGCTACATCCGGTATCGCTGCTTCATTGTTACCTGGCGGACTTACCGCTCACTCCAGATTCAAGATACCAATTGATATAGAAGATGCTTCTGGATGTAGAGCTAGCAAACAGTCATCTTTAGCCTTGCTTATCAAAGAGGCAAAGCTTATACTCTGGGATGAGGCTTCGATGGCAAAAAGAACAGCCATTGAAGCTATGGATAACCTTCTCAAAGATCTGATGGAATCAAATACTGTCTTTTGGGGTAAAGTAGTTGTCCTAGGCGGTGATTTTCGGCAGACCTTACCAGTTGTTGCTAAAGGCACAAAATCAGAAACCATCAACACAACATTGATCAAATCTCAGTTGTGGCCAGCCCTTTGTCGGTTACACTTATCCTCCAATATGCGTGCACGCTTGGATCCAGATTTCATTACTTTCCTGTTGGCCATAGGCAATGGTATACACTAGGCAAAAGATATTGCCATCGTTTCACTCCCACACCATATTTGCCATACCCAGGTCTCTATAACAAATGATTTAGAAGAATTCATCTCAGTTGTGTATCCAAACTTGCAGGAAATGGCCACCACTGATGTCCTATTTCTCAATAGAGCCATTTTGACAACAAAAAACTGTTTTGTTGACGAGATCAACGAAGCCATCATACACAAATTCCCTGGATCCCCTGTTCAATACATAGGATTTGACGAAACCATTAATCCTACTTTCCAAGGACTTTATGAAGACATGATAAATAGTTTGTCCCCCAATGGTTGGCCCCTTCACACACTTACACTCAAGCAAAATGCACCGATTATTCTGTTAAGGAATATTGACCCAAGCAAAGTCCTGTGCAATGGTACACGTTTGGTTTGCAGATCGTTCTCAAAAAATGTAAATCACGCTGAAATCGTAATTGTAGATTTCACGGGTAGACATGTCTTTATACCCAGAATACCTTTGCAGCCAACAAAAGGAGAATTTTGTCTTGTTCCTTATAAAAGAATTCAATTTCCAATACGCTTGTGCTTTGCAATGACGATAAATAAGTCGCAAGGCCAAACTCTAGACTTTGTAGGTGTCTATCTCAAAGAACATGTATTCTCACATGGTCAGCTGTATGTTGCGCTTTCCCGTGCATGAACTTCTTCACATATTAAGGTCCACATACACAACATAACATCTGATACATCTGTATACACAGACACAAGGAATGTTGTATACAAAGACGTATTTCAATTATAATCAACCTCCAATCCAAACATGTTTACTTCGCAAAAAACTTGCTTTCTGTTTATATAACTTTGCATTACACAATCTGGTATACACAATACTATAGAGAAGAAAAACACACTTGCAGTATCTAACAACCTATGCTATGTACATATTGTTTACACACTATACTTTACACCTGTATATCATGTCTATATGTTTTTTCCCCTCCTGTGCCAACCTCACCGAGCAGAATAATATTTTTATTTCAACACACTTCAATACCTTAAACAATGGCGTTTCGCTTTGTCAATCGCTGTCACCCCATTTATCTGGTCTTTTATAGTCAACTGCCAAATATTCAATCCACCATTATCACATTGTGGCAATTGTCTCCTTGCCTTCAGAAAATGGATAGACAACTATCAAATGCCCGTCAAATCACACCTACTGTAGCAAAAAAATGGTGTGTTCTGATTCAAGTGATTGAACGCCATACACCAAAAAAGAAGGAAAACGGACCTTTGTACAGGAACTACATCGTCACAGACATAGAGGTAACTTACTTCCCTTACTACTCACTTTCATTATAAACTGCTTCTTTTACCTCAGAATATATTATACATTGCACACAGGGAACCAAGGTCCCTATTATTGTGTTTGATAAGAATGTTGCGTTCTTCTCCAACACACTACAACCATTCAAAAGATATTACATGTCTAACGCAACAGTGAAAGAAACTCCACAAAACTACAAAATCCTCGAATATCCATACACTTGGACACTATATCGCAAAAACCTTGTTGAACCAGTTGTTGAACCAATACCGCCTCCACTGCCCTGTGCATTCCCAGTTGTCAAATTCAGTGACTTCTACCGTTATGCTGATCAAGAACACCCAGTCTGTAAGTCTTCATTATCTTTTATTACACATGAAATATATTTTGTCATATTAGCTATAACAACTCTAATATTATGCACCAAAATATTATGGGATTTTACCTAGGCATCAAAGCACTGGTTATCCACATGTTTCCTGTGCAAGAAACCAACGAATCCTCCTCTTATCGAGAATGTGTCGTCATCAACGAAGAGTAAGTACAGATACTCACTTTCCTTTATAGTACTTATAATACAGATCAATAACAAAACTTCATGGACATGAATAAACAAATTTTCTTATCTCAACATCTTCCTAGAATGATTCCAATACTGATGCGCGTGTAGGACGATATTCAGCTTGATACTGACGTGAATGTCTACGCAAGATACAAAGTTCCAACGTTAATTATTGCATATGGGCTGAAAGTAACAACACAACATGGTATGTGAACAATTTTATTTACATTGACATGTAACATTGTATTTCATATGTTCTGCTTTCTCTGATAGCTACACTCACTTACTTCCCTTTACACTCCTTGCTATAAAAACAATGTTATTTATACAAGCACACTTTACACTATCCTTTATTACACTTCTACAGATTGTCAAATTTAACTCCTTGGCTTTCATCAATACTAAACCATCAATGAACCTATCCACTTACATTTAGTTTCCGAACATCGCTGCTAAATACATTTGATTACAATGCAGGTCTCTCGCCCAGGACAAAAACAAATGCATATATCTTGGAGAACCCACCACTGAATGAGGACATCCCCTTAAAAGACCGGTACCACTATTCATTTACAGATAATTACTTATTCCTACATGCCTAAGCCTCATACCTGGCTTATCCATTAAACAGGTACACTGCACATGCAACAGAAATCATGACACTGATTGAAACTGGCGCTTACAGAGACACAGCTAATATTTTCCACCCACCACGTCCTTCTGAGATCTTACCTTTGGATTTTGCTCTTGCATCCATTGAAAATGTATGCCTTCGCCCTTAATGCACTACCTACTCTTTTGTTGCACTTACCATTACATTAACACCAACCATACAATGCAGGTTAAAGCGGTCTGGACAAAAGGCAAATTGACTTACCTACCCGCACAAGAAAAATTTTGGTTTGAAGTATGTGAAAAATGCTTGACTCCCTTAGATGTGGACACTGACTGGAAAATTATGTGTTCATATTGCAAAGAGATTACCAAGGTGACTGTTACGTAATTTACTAGATTTGTTAACTTTACCTTTGGCTCATTATCACCCTATTCATCCTTGCTGTCTCGTCTTTTACGAACTTTTGACATACACAAATGTAAACGGCACATGTCTGACATTGGTGTTTTCCTCAGTCATGGGACAACAGTTGTTACAGCAGCCATCAAATCTCCTGAGATCGATAAATTGCTACCTTTCACAGGCCATCAACTGAGCCTAGCCGCTGTTGAGGTATGTATTCCATGATTATTACTTCAAATAACTCCATAATCACAACATATTAATAATTCACCTAATATGATTTCCACTTACAATGCAGAATAAACCTTTGACAAGAGAAGTTGAGGCAGCTCTCGAAAATCAACATGTCATCTGCTTTCTAAAATACTATGATTGAGAATCCCGAGGAACAATGCACCGCCGCTACCCTATCGTAAAAATCTACACAGAAGCTGATGTTCATCAGTATAATGAGGCCCGGAAAATAACTGCAAGTGGTGAAACTGCTTTTCACCCTCCTGCAGTTTCAGAGCACATTGGATCATCATCTTCAACACCAAAACCTGCTGCTGAGAAACAGTTCTTCACACCCACCATAAAAATAGTGCTCGAAAAAACGGTTGCAATGCCTTCTACTGAAAATCCAAAGGTCGATGAACAGCCTGGAAGCAAAAGAATGTTGGCTTTTGGAGAACCTAACACCACTCAAACAATTGATACACCCATATATGAAGACCCAAGTTCTGTACCCACTACAGATACAGCTGTCATCACTCTTGAGGATCAGGCCAATGATCCAGTCCAGACTACACCAACAAAGAAGCCTAAGACCAAAGACAACCAACCATAACATCTCTTGCCTTCAAAATCAAACACAAAAGATCTGGAAAATGTAAATAAATAATACAATCCCCCTCTGTTTTCCGAACAGTAACATATTGCATCATTAAGACTCAATCTGATGAATCTTAATGGGTAATAATATGTTGCTTCTTTTGCATGCTAAATCCCTCTTAAAACTTTGCACTCTCTCTTTTGTAAAAGACAGGATTGCTATGTCCCGTATGCTTAGGTTTGTACTATGGCGTGTATGCTCTTTTACCCCCTCTTTTGTAATCAATGGCACCTTTGCTTTTATCAAATGCCCCCTCTTTCTAAATTAGGAAGACCTTTTACCTTGTTTAACATTACTACATATTCTATATGAACAGCTTCTAATTCTCCAGTATAAAATGCGGTGTTCATCAATATTCATTATGTTACAAAAACTTTAAACCATGATAAAACATACTCCCTCCGTCTCAAAATGTTTGGGACGTTTGACTTTTCAACCGCTTACGAAAAGTCTAATTAATCCTTCGAATTTCATCAAATGATATGATACTTTTTACATTTATGTACTTTAAGTTTCACTTTATCATAACCCTAATAATATTACATCAATTAACGAAATTCCAAAGATTAATTAGACTTTTCGTAAGCGGCTAAAAAAGGAAATGTCCCAAACATTTTGAGACGGAGGGAGTATTAAACATCACGACAAAACACGAACTTTATACACTCGCACTACTGGAATAGTATATATATACATAAACATTTTCTCCCATACATGCCATTTTGAGCTGGTTCGAAACCTTAAAGTTTTTAACCCCCTTTGTCCTACTCACCGCTGTTCTAATGGCATACAGTTTTACCAAAATGATTTAAACATTTTCCAACTCATCCATTGAGAACATCTCTACATAAAAATAAAAATAAATTCTTACTGTCATGTTAGTCTTTACACAACTATCAATTATGCTTGACAATATTATTTTTCTAGTTCGATAAGAATATATTTTAGTTGCTAGATGTTAGATGAAGGTGAAAAATGAAATTCTTATGTTTATTTGGTTATTAATTATGTTTCATAAAAATGTTCAACATGTAATTGTTGTTGAATATAATTATTAAGTATGGTACATGATTACCATTGAGTTCTATTTCATATTTGTATAAAGACTATCCTTTGATTTGAGCATGACATAACTTTATTTCACACTCGAATGGGTAAAGATACAATATATGTTTGTGATAAAAAATTTATGAAAATATTATTTAACTTAATTACACAATAATACAAACATGTAAGGAAGAATATCAAGTGACAGTATCAGTTATATGTTCTTTCAATCCAATCGGATCACTTACGAGTGAAATAGTACTTATGTCACCGATGCCCTACCTATCATGTTATTTTATCATATATAATTTTATAATAAGGTATTTAATATATTGTTTATGACGTAATGGTTACGATATAGGGGTAATGATTATAAAGAGAACCACATATATAATTTTATAATAAAGTATTTAATATATTGTTTATGATGTAATGGTTACAATATAGGGGTAATGATTATAAAGAGAACCACACTAACACTTATATATATTATTAACCCTTTAAGAGAACCACACTAACACTTACATCCTTTAATGCCCATAAAATAGAAAACAAAAATCCTTTGGTCAATTAGATCAAGATGAATATATAGTTCTATTAAAATTGTATGACATAAATTATGATGGGATTTTTCATTTTAATTATGTTGGATTTATTAATATCAAGAGATATATTTAACAATTATGAATATTTATTCTTGCACAGAAAGCAAGCCCAGTTTTACCTGGCGGGAGGTTTTGGAAGATGTGCCTATTTATGTTTCCCGTGTAGTCTCCGCATCCGTAGCCACAAAATCTTTACCCAAGTTAATGAGATTCAGTCGTCATTTGGTTATATTTCGCATACTCACTCCTCAAGATTACGTTTACTTTTATATATAACATTATATTAGTTCAAGTTGGATAGATAATGAACAATATATACCAATTTCTAAATAAAAAAAACAATATATACCATAAAAATTATTAACGAAAATAAGAATAAATAAGACATAAAATTATATTTCAAGTTGTTCACCATACCAATTACTCCCTCTGTTTTTTTTAACTGTCATATTTGATGTCCAGGTTCATTTAAAAAATGACTAACCTTAAGCTAAAAAATGACCAGATTCATCCAAAAAATGACATCAAATGTGACAGTTAAAAATAACGGAGCGAGTACTATTTATGTTGCATGAGTATAGATTTTCAAGCTATTGTCTGTATAATTACAATCATGTTAAAGCAGTGTAGTAAATTTAAAGTTGGATAAGTGTGAATAATAATTAAATAAATATGAAACACAAGTTAACAAATCCGTCATATTTAAAAAATTATCTTGGTGATGTTTCTCTCCTGTTTTTTTAATGTGGATGTTACATTCTCTCTCTGGTGTCCTGACTAAGAGCATACTATCAGGATTCCGGGATTCCAGAGGTTTGCCCCCACCATCATCAATGGTGTGAAACTTTGTCCCATATAGTAATCTAGCTCTGATACCACTCGTAATGCCTCAGAATTTGGGACTAATAGCGCTTTGAGACATAAGAATCTAATAAGTACTTAGACCCTTTGTTCACACTTAACCGAAAATGACTATCCCAAGTTATCAAGTCTCATTAATTTTCAACCTTATATCATGGTAATGTTCTAAAGGTGACCTCAATGTTTTTTATGACATGATACTTAATTCACTCTGGTAATCGAGATGGGTCCCACCGTTTCTTATGACGTAACATTTAGTTCTCTGGTAATCGAGGTTCCCCCCTCCCCCCACCGTTAGTATGACATGACACTTAGTTCACTCTGGTAATCGAGGTGACATGACACTTAGTTCACTCTGGTAATTGATGTGACCATTATTGTTTCTTATAATGTGACACTTAGTTCACTATGCTCTAACCAATTGCTTATGACCATCGTCTTCTCTTAGAGTAAGATAGTCAACCCAAGTTACCAAGTTTATCATATCCTAACATTATATATTGAGAATGTTTCCCACATATTCCAGTGCAGGATATGACATCTTAGTTAACAATATTTTTAATTACTCTTTTTGGGAGAAAAATGCCCACACTTTTAAAATATTAAGAACCACTTTTGGGGGTAAACAATCATTTTTTTAATTAGTTAATAATGGTTAATTATAAATAATCAATCAAAAATCTTGATGGCTTAATTGATTTTCGATCTTGATGATTTAACTGATTTTCTTTTTTTATTGTTTTTCTTTAATTAATTAATTAATAATGATTAATTATAAAAATTTAATCAAGGATCTTGATGATTTAATTGATTTTCGATCTAAATGATTTAATTGATTATCGCTTTTATGGTTTTGTTTAATGAAGGCTCTTCTTGATGTTTTCATATATTTTTTTATTTCATCATTGAATTTTTAATTAATTGATTTTCGTTTCTTTTTTTAATTAATTATTAATGATTAATTATAAAGAATCAATCTAGGATCTTGATGTTTTAATTGATTATCGATCATGATGATTTAATTAATTTTCATTTTTATTGTTTTATTTTAATTATTAATTGTGATTAATTATTTTAAAATAGGAAGAAACACTTTTTTGGGAATACACACTCACACGATGGCTTAATTGATTTTCGATCTTGATGATTTAATTGATTTTTTTTTCATGGTTTTAATTAATTAATTAATTAATAATGATAGATTATAAATAATTAATCATGGATCTTGATGTTTTAATTGATTTTCGATCTAGATGATTTAATTGCTTGTCGTTTTTATGGTTTTGTTTAATGAATGATCTTCATGATTTTTATTTCATTGAGGAAATAAAGAGTTTTATTAACCAATATCCGTCAAACAAGCCATCAAACATCATTCGTCATTGTATTTTTAATTAATTGATTTTCTTTCTTTTTTCAATTAATTATTAAAGATTAATTATAAAGAATCAATCAAGGATCTTGATGTTTTAATTGATTTCCGATCGTGGTGAATTAATTAATTTTCGTTTTTATGGTTTTATATTTTAATTATTAATTGTGATTAATTATTTTAAATTAGGGAGAAACACGTTTTGGGGGAAACACAAGCTTAATTGATTTTCGATCATGATGATTTAATTGATTTTCATTTTTATGGTTTTTTTTTAGATTAAATAATCAATAATGATTAATTATAAATAATTAATCAAGGATCATCATGATTTAATTGATTTTTGATCTAGATGAAGAAACACGTTTTGGGGGAAACACAAGCTTAATTGATTTTCGATAATGATGATTTAAATGATTTTCATTTTTATGGTTTTGTTTGATTAATTAATTAATAATGGTTAATTATAAATAATTAATCAAGAATCTTCATGATTTAATTGATTTTTGATCTAGATGATTTAAAGATTTTTTTTCATATTTTTAATTAATTGTGATTAATTATTTTAAATTAGGGAGAAACACTTTTTGGGGGAAACACACTTACACTTTTAGTATAGTAGAGATAGAGATAGAGATATAGATTGAGATTTTTATTTCGTCATTGTATTTTTAAGTAATTGATTTTCGTATCTTTTTTAATTAATTAATTATTAATGATTAATTATAAAGAATCAATCAAGGATCTTGATGTTTTAGTTAATTTTCGATCGTGATGATTTAATTAATTTTCGTTTTTATGGTTTTATATTTTAATTATTAATTGTGATTAATTATTTTAAATTAGGGAGAAACACTTTTTGGGGAAAATACACACACTTTTAGAATAGTAGTAATATAGATAGAGATAGAGATAGAGATAGAGACAGAAACAGATATATATATATATATATATATATATATATATATATATATATATATATATATATATATATATACTTTTAGGGTTAGACTATTAGGACACTTAACGTTTGATCCAATCACTATATCCGTTAAGTTTATACAAAGTGTAAACAAAGTTTATTGTCAGGGGTGAAATTATCATTGTGAAATGGATAAAGACTATTTCAGAGATAAAAAGAAAATATAAGGGATTAAAGTGTCGTATTCTAATTATTTCATATTTTAATTGTTTCTCAATCAATAGTATTGCAACACATGACACTTGATGTAGGGTCGAGTGTCAGATGTTGTGCTTCATTTATAAGTCCTAAAATTATAACTAAAATGTATACTTATAGGTGACATATGTCAGGATGAAAGAGAAGTATAGATACAACTTGGCTTGGTCATTGACCTAATGGGTCACCGGGTTATTAGTTCAACCATCAACTCATTGGTTCAACTGGTGGAGTATAAGTGTAGATTTAATTTATCATAAATCTACATCAAAATCATTTTTTCACTCAAGGCAACATTTAACTTTAACATTTTTATGAAAAATTCAATTCATACTTTCCAACAAACTATACAACTATGTTTTTTTAAAACTAACAAGAAATGCATCACCTTACAAAGAAAAAAACATCGACATGTATTAAAAAAAGGCATAAAAACGTGACGCTTTGCGCTATTTATCTGGTTCAACTTGAACCGACCCCGTTTTATAACTGGGTCTTCAACCAGAATCCACATGTTTAATGGTTGAACCGTTGGGTTTAAACATGTTGATACTTGAACCGATCTAGTTTCATAACTAAGTCAATAGGTGTTCTAAAAAAAAAAACTAAGTCAATAGGTTTTACGGTTACACAGCTGGGTTGGGCCGGGTCGGTTTAATATCTATGATCCTTTTTTTTCCGAACAATATCAATGATTTAAACCTCATGTCAACTACAATGGGTAGAGGGAAAAAGTTAAGCAACAACTAAAGTGAATAAATGTGATGTGTTGTGAAACAATGTTTAATGGATGTCCATTCCAAGAGTTTACATACATCCATTATTTAATACCATTCATTCCATAAGTTATGGATTGCAAAATCCATAACCATTAATTAGTATTCATTGTATGTTTACCAACTTCTCATAGTTGAATGCATGCTATTGTACCTATATATTCATTACCTTTGTAAGAAGTAAAATATAGAGATGAAGTAATAAGTAAAGTTCATTCTTCCTTTTGTCAACATCTTTGTTCTATAGTTTTAGTTTGTTTTTACTATTTTATAACACGTTATCAGCACAAGATTCTAACCAACTGAGAATTAGTTTCAACGTACTATGTTGAAGATGCCGAGATGTATCATTTGATAGAAAAATAATAGATTCGGAGTACTGAATAGCATAATAAATCACCAGGAGCGATTCCTATATTAATTGTTATTCAACTTCGTCTCTACATAGCCACATCAATCCGAATCCTAGAATAGAACAAAGAGAAGAACTTCATATGCACAATGGTAATAGACATATGGTGATTTTAGGTCTTCTAGTATATGCAAATATTCTGAATGATCACCAATCGATGGTACACAGGCGACTGCGAGGGATCTAGAGCATTATGGAACATTATGAAATGGAGCTAGGCATTATGGAACATTCCGGAATGAAAACCCTAACCATGATAGGATTTTCCAAAATACTAATTAATTAATAATAAACAAATATTTATTTTACCAACATAATAAATAAATAACTTGAGGGCCACAATAATTATCTTTATTACTAAATGATAATTGTTACATTCTCCTACTTGGCCTGAAAAGTTATGGCAGCACAACATCAATGAGTGACTACAAAATTTGCATGCTCAAAATGTCACTCTATGGTTTATTAACACAATTTCAACTAATCAATATTAGCACAAGAACTATGGTGGTTATGCTTTGTAAATTCAAGCACTCCCTTCCATAATTACGATGTGCAACATCAACCAACCAAGGAAATTTTTTATGAATAAACTAATCGGAAAGTCATTCTTGTCCTAGAATCCAAATGGATTCACTCATACATGAACTCAATTCATTTTCTTGTAATTGCTACATCACTATGATGTCAATTTTGACAATTTTCAGAAAATTTGGACGAATCATGCCAATAAGTCAAAAATGAGTACAATTGATAGTGAAATAAAATAAGGAGGCAAAATCTACTATGCATAACCTCACATTGTTCGACTTACTTGAGAATCGTCTTATCGCTAGCTTAACTCTGACAAAGTGTCTCATAAATGTAGATTTGCTAATCTCGATCATGCAAAATCATTCATCATATAAAGGACAATGCAGTCTAACCAAAATTTGGCCAAAAGCAACATCGACTAACAACCATAGGCCCAAAATCCTAAAGCCTGTGACTTAACTACATAATATTTTTGGTCATTCCATAAATAAGCTACTACAATCAATGCAAAAGTTCACCTTTAAAGGCAGTTGATGCAAACTTAACAAGATCCTGACATAAATGATCTCATTGAACCTCTTATATCGTTATGAGATTCACCAAAATAATTCAACATAGCCTTTTAAGGGAACTCATATATCCTAAATATTGCTCAACACAAATGCAAGTATATCATTATAAAATGTATTCGATGCTTCCACCAGTCGAAAACATCATTTCGACGTAAACTAGTATAATGAAATTAGGGGCATACAAAATCCATATACGTACTTGCAAACCGAAAAGCAAATATTATGTATTTTTTTTCTTCAGCACATGTTGGGTACATTTTCATGGTTTATCACACAAATGACAACCATTATAATGGTAAAACAAATCATATTTCTATCATTAGCTACAATCAACAAAATGACACCTATAATTCTTCAATAGTCATAGAGAAGAATTATTGACTATTGAAGAATTATTATTCTTAAGTGCCTCCTAGAGAAATATCTCAACAACAAGTCTAGTATTATTTTGTTCATAATAACAATAACAAGTTCCTAAGTGATTAACAGATCACCAATTGAACTTTATAATGAGCAAACAAAAGACTGGTATGAACTTTCTTATGATGTTACAATGTAACTCATTACTTACAAAGTTCCAAAGAACATATTTCATACATCAAACAAATGATTAGACAAATCAATGTGCACAACTCATAATAGAAATAGATTTAATAATCGAGAATGTTGGTCCCTTGAAAAGGCTTTGGTTAAGTTTAGAGGGGGTGAATAAACTTAACACTTAAAACTTTTGGAGTTAACAAATTCAGCAACTTCAAAGACTCGCCGATCCTCAAAGAGTCTCTGCGACACCTCGAGTCTTTCCGATAAGCAATGAGTCTCTGGACGCTTTAGTTTACTGAATTTGTGCAGCGGAATTATATCAAAATTAAGCCTTATTACTTGTTGTTAAATATGATACTAAGTATTAGATACTCAGTAGTGTATGTGTGTGATTTCAGTTGCTAGATTCAGTAGATTGATGTGTATAATAAACTAAGTGCAGAATGTAAATGCAGAAAGTAAGTAGGCATATTTTATAGTGGTTCCAGGTGGTGTAATCCTGTCAGTCCACTCTTCTCCTGTGATGTTGGAGGTAATTCACTACAGATTTTTGATGTAGCTATTACAAAGATTCCTAAGGTTGCTTGTCCTTCACCAATGACTATGGCTTCACAAACTGAAAACTGGGAACAAGTAGGATTGCTGCTCCTAAGTCTTCCACTGGTCCTTGAAGGGTAGGATTGCCTCTTCACCAGCTCCACCACAAACAACAGTCTTTCACACAATTGTGCTTCACTGTCTTCAGCAGGTTCTTTATAAAATAAAGAATGAATCAAGTAAATGATTCAGTTGCAGCAGCTTGATTAGGATGATATAATCAGCAGCTTGCAGTCTTCAAGTGTGTATACTTGATGTAGCTTGAATACAGAATACACTTGAAGATTTTCTCTGGATCAGTAGCTTTAAGTTCAGTAAGTTCAGCAGGGTGTTTTGCAGCTCAGAAATATCTTTTAAAAGTTCATTAATTTTTCATCTTTTTTTTTTGAGTTGGAAGTCCTCTATTTATAGGTAGGAATACATGTGACTTGTATTTGAAATTCAAATGTAGCCGTTCCTGGTTCTGTCCCATTTGACTTGCTTTCTGTCACTATTCATAGGACTGACACTGTCAGAATTCCTTTTTGACAGTGCAGTCTGTCCACCCTTGACTTATATCCATTGGATAAAATCCTGAATCATCCCAACGTCCTTTTAATCTCAACCACTGATTTGTTTGATAAGTCAGAGGTTGTTAGTTGTCATTTTCCATGTAATCTTCCAATGTAATCTTGAATTAATCGAGGAATATTATCAGCTGGTTCATCAGTCTGCTGTAATACCTATCAGTCTACTGAACATCAATTTGATGTGTGTAAAATACAATGCAGCTGATTTCTTTTATCTAACTTTTACTTGTGAAGTTAGATTACACCTTTTTAATTATAACCAAGTTCCAAACATCATCCAACTTATGGAACTTAGACCTTGTACACAAGGTATATGTAATCAGTTTATGTCATCACAGACTTGCCTAAATTCTGATTCCATATCCTTGACTTTAATTACTAAGTTTGATCCCTTAGCCTTCAGAATCGAGTTTGAGCCTCACTGCTTCGGTCTTCAAGAGAGTTCTGACTAGCCTACTGACCTATCTACCCTACTGATAAAGACCAGTCTGCTGATATAAATCAGCTGACTATTACATTGCTTGTTTGATCAAACCTATTCATAAATCAAACTCTAATAAACCTATACATTTGATCTAGACATCTTTTTGCCTTTACACTATAACAGCTAGTCTGACACTCATCATCAAAGCATAGAAATAAGTCCAATAATTCCCCCCTTTTTGGTGATGATGCCAATACCCTCACCTAACAGCAAAGCAAAAAGATAAAAAACAAAACAGAACAAATATAGTCATTTCTCATTAAAATCATTTGTTCAAAAATTATTACAGTCTAGCATCAGCAAAGATAAATCAGATAAGTATGCTGATCTACTGTCTTATTTCTCTTTCTTCTCTTGCTTTTTCAACTTGCTCTTGATAGGCTCTGATTTCAATAATCATATCTCTCATCCAGTCATTTTCAATCAGAGTGAAGTTGATATGAGTGTTCAGTTGTTTCCACCAATGCCATGCTTCAGGAAGTGTAAGATTTATCGGATTAACCCTGAAGCCTAACCTCATATAAACATCCTTAAATTCCTTCAGTGATTCCTTTGCATCTGTGGTAGGCAAACTCCTTTCACCTCTACCACCTCTTACATTTCTTCCACCTCTTCCACCTCTCCTGGATGCCCTCATAGATTTCACTCTAGCTTCCCAAAATTTCATACTAAAAAACGAGTTTAGACCTTCATGAAATCCCTTGTCATGATAGGGTCTCATTCTATTATTGTCCAAATTCTTGTACTGTTTGAGAAGTTCATCTGTAAGTGGAAGTCTGCCAGGTGCAGGTTCCCTATATGCATTAGTATCATCATCCCATCTCTTCATATGGAAAATCCTTGCAGCCTCTTTTGCTACAGCTGTTTAGCTCTCTTCCCTCTTATTGACATCATCAACAAAACGGGACAGCATGCCATGCACACTCTCTTGAGTGACTACTAGGTTGTTAAGTTGACTCTCAATGATTTCAGTCCTAGTATCAATTGCTGTGATCCTTCCTTGCATTGTTTGCTCCAGCAGGGTTATCCTCTCAGTAATCTTAGGATCAAGTACAGCAGTTTGTTGTGCAGCAGCAGGCTCAGCAGGTCTAGGAGTTTCAGCAAGTTTGTCAAGTTTTTGATGAATAGATGTAAGTTGGTCTTTCAAAAACTTCTCCTTCAGTGTGTTACCTTGCTTGATTCCCCTCACATCTAGCATCATATCATTAACTGCATTTTGAGTAGATGTGAAATTTGAAGCAACTGTTTCAGTAGATTATCTGTTGTCATTTACCAGCTTCATCAGTTCTTCAAATCTTTGTTCTTGCCTATCCAGTTGAATACTTAACTGTTGCATGTCATTCCTGACAGTCCTCAACTCATTCAACACTTCTACTGGCACTCCACCAGTCATTCTTCCATCAGAACTATCAGCAGGCTCTTCTACATTATATTGTGCCCTTTGTCTGCTGATGACCTTTGCTCTACTTAAATCTCTCCCAGTAGGGGGAGGTCCTTCCTCAACCCTAGCACCAAGAATATCTTCCATTACTGGATCTTGTGCAGGTTCATCATCAGTAGATCCATCAATTTGAAACTCTTCATCACTGTAGTCATAGTGCAGCAGATGTTCCTCCTCATTAACAACAGCAGCCTGCTGACTATCTTTCCCTACAATGGCCTTGACTCCAGTAGGCTCCACTACAGCAGCCTCTTCTACAACAACATCAGGGGTTTCCTCCAAACCAAAATTTGGTTCCAACCTTTGTCCAGGTGCTGTTTGTAACCCAGCAACATGTACCTCCTATTCCAACTTTGTGTCCAGTCTTTGTTTGATCCTCAAGAACTGTGTACTCCTCTTCAACTCTTGGATCTTGTGCAATGAATGCCACAACAACTTGATCAGGGAAAATGTCCATATTTTCTTGTTGAAATTTTCCCAAATGAGTGATCCTTCTTAACAAATTTGCAGCTTTGGTCAGGGGGTCCTCAGTGTCAAATCCATCTTGATATTGAATTGAGTCTTCTGAACTGGCACTAGGTTCACTGTGATCAGTAACCCTCTCATAATCCAAATCTACATTTTGCTGATCTTCAGGTTGATCAGTAGGTTCAACCACAAACATATCATCAATCTCACCAACCATTCTGTTTGCAACACCATCTATTCCTTTATTGATTTGTGCCTCAATATCATCAATGGTGAGATTCTCCATATCTTCATCCATTTGTCTCTCAGTAGACTGTCCAGTACCAGCAAACTACCTTTCAGTAGGATCAATTAACATTGCAGTCCCACTGGTCCCTCTTGGACCTGATGGATAATCACCTCCAGATTCAGATGATGATGATGAATCATCATTGTCATCTCTGGGGTCCCTGAACTTGATACCCTCTTCTTTTTGTTGATCTTCAAAGATATCCATCAATCTTGACTGTAACAAAGAGGTATCAACCAGTTCCAACAAATTCTCCACTCCCAACTTTCCAAAAGCCCATTCTTCAAAGTCTCATCATAGGTTCGCAGAGAAGCTTTTGTCTCTTGTAGAATCCAAACTTCCATTGAAAATAGTCAAGAACAACTTGTCAAGTTTTGGATCTACAAATTCTTCATTCTTCTTCTTTTTCACATGTCTTTCAAAAGGCATGAAAGACCTCCTAGGAGCAGTGTCAGTAGCTTGATGACCTCCAAAGGTCCCAACAAGCAAACTCAAAGTATCTTCAATAGATGCATGAAGGTCAGTAGGTTGCTCAGATTGGATATTGGTCCCTACTACCTCCATTTGCACAACACTTGGTTCCCCCGACTTATATGCTCATCGCCAGGTTAACACAGATTGTTCTTCCCCCTGAACTATTGCAGAATTGAAGGGTCTTGTATCAATGTTTCACTTACCACAACAGGTGTAGATTTAGTGGTTTGCTGTGGTTCTTCTACAAGTTGCTCAACAACAACTTGTGCAGCTTCAGTAGATTTAATAGTTTCTACAAAGAGGCTCACAGCAAAGCAGATCATTGTGTTTCTTCAACAAATTGCTCAACAACAACCTGTTCACTTTCAGTGGGCTCAGCAGCCTTAGTAGGTGAGGATTCAACAACATCAACAATAGGTTCAGTCTCTGTAGTTTGTTGTGACTCTGCAGCAGGTTGCTCAATAACAACCTCTACATCCTCATTAGGTTTGATAATAGTCAATGGCTCAGCATCAATAGCCTCTCCTACTACTTCTACTTCTTCTTCTACTGCTTCTTCTTCTTCTAGTTGTCTTTGAGCCTCTAAGATTTTCAATTGTTTTCCCTTTCCATGTTTCTTTTTATGAGTAATCTCTTTCATCCTCTTGGAAAGTGGCTAATCCTCTTCAATGTCAATAACAGTAGACTTCCTCTTTCTACTGGCTTCTTTCTGTTGTTCCTTCAAAATCTCAACAACAATTTTTCTAGCAGCTACAACAGGGTCAGTAATTTCAACTTCAGCTGGACCCTCAGCAGACTCAGCAGTCTGTGCTGTTTGCTTCCTTGTTCTTTTAGGCTTTAACATTTCTGTTATCTTTCTAGTGTCAGCACCCTTTCTTTTCTCAGTAGCCTTATTTGGTGCAGCAGGTTTGACAGTTTTCTTAACAGTTTGCTTGACCTGCTCACCACCAACATCACCATCATCTCCATTATCATCACTATCAGCAGCCTCAGCAACACCTTCTTCATCATCATCCAGACCAGGGATAGCATAATCAATCTCTTTCTTGTATCTGGATTGATTAATCTTTTCAGGTGCTACATCAGGAATCTCCAAATGATTCTGCAGAGTCTGAACCATTAATCCTAAGAGTAAGGCCTTGGAATTTTTCTTTCCTTCTCTTTCCTCTTTTGCAACCTTCTTCATGTAATGAGTGAAGTATCCAGCCCAATCAAACTTCATACTTCTGCAAATAATCATCAGCAGCTGTATCTTTGGTCCTGATAGTGTATCCATACTTCCAACCGGCCCTAATATATTCTTTGCAATGATCTTGCTCAGCAGGTTGTATTCATTCCCAATATGTCTAACATTGATGCCTAGAATTGATTTGGTGTCTTTATTTGTCTTGATTTTATCAACAAAATCCATCTTGGACAATCCCATTTCCTCAGGATTTATTGGACCATCTACTACTTCTTCAAAACCAAAAACTTCTCTCAGTAGACTTGGGGAAATCTCAATCTCCTGGGCATTCACAGTTGTTTTGAATCCCTCTGTTCCTTCTTTTATCACAATGTTCTTACAAAAGCTTACAACATTTGTGTATGAGATTGTTTCTAGTCTTATGTTGAGCACATTCTCCAGACCTTCATACCTCCTTATTCTTCTACCAATGTTGATTGCTAGTTCAGTTTTATTAGCATCAACAACAAAAACCTCTAACACTTTGACTTGTTCCAATCTGAACATCAATCTTCTCCGCTATTCTTAAAGAAAAATAAGATGAAGAAGATAGTTTCACAAATCTGTGTTCACACAGTGTAAAAGCAGAGAGTATAAATATGAGATTTTGCAAGTAGAGAGTATCTGCTGTGTGATAGGTCTGTATAAATAGACAGTGAGTGGTTGTAACTGTCAGTGCACGTACATCCACATTAACCACGATTAATCTGAGTGAATGCTGTCTTGACACGTGTTCCATTACATCTCCATAACGTTTGTAACCGTTGGATCATGTTAACTGCGGTTATAAAGTATAGAATAAATATCCCGCCAATCTGCTTTTTGACTTTAATAAGTTTGACTGTGTAACGTTCCATTCAGCAGGGTTAGCCTCAGCAGGGTTGGCTCAGCAGTCTGTTGATAAAGATGCTTCAGCAGCCTACTGACAAAGTGACTCTGCTGATCCTTGATTTCTTCTTGTTTTGTTCAATTGATAATACAAGATGAATTTTAATACCAATGACTGATCTGTCAAGTGAGCTCACCCAACATGACAAAGACCAATCCCCTTGGCAACCTCATTTGATCAATTGTCCAAACATAAGTACATGGAATTGTTGATACCAATGACTAATCTGCTAAGTGAGCTCACCCAACATAGCAAAGACTAATCCCCTTGGTGAATTCCAGTACATTGCTGATTATCAGTCAACTTTTATAATTTCAAGTTCAGTCCTTAGTTTAGCAAATCTTTCACTATCAAGTGGTTTAGTGAAAATATCAGCAAGTTGATCTTCAGTAGGAATATATAGAACCACCACATCTTTCTTTTCAACATGATCTCTTATAAAATGATGTCTCACATCAATGTGCTTGGTTCTTGAATGCAAAACAAGATTTTATGTGATTGCAATAGCACTTGTGTTGTCACACATAATTGGAATTTCTTTCTCCTCAATTCCATAATCCCTTAATTGTTGTCTTAACCATAGTACTTGTGTACAACAACTTCCAGCAGCAATGTATTCAGCTTCAGCAGTGGAAGTTGATATAGAATTCTGTTTCTTGCTAAACAGAAAGCGATCTACTTCCCATTAAGCCTGATGTGAGTTCTGTGGTGCTTTTTCTATCAATCTTGCATCCAGCATAATCAGAATCTGAGTAGGATATAAATTTGAAGCTTCCATCCTTGGAATACCATATCCCTACTCCCAAAGTCTCTTTTAGGTACTTGAGAACTCTTTTGACTGCACCTAAATGACTTTCTTTAGGTTTAGATTGAAATCTTGCACAAACACCTACAACAAAGGATATATATCAGTCTGGCGGCAAAAGAAGTACACATCGATCGCCTATCATCCTTCTGTATAAAGTCTAATCAACATCTTTGCCTTCTTTATCTTCATCCAATCTGATATTTGTACTCATTGGAGTTGATATCTTGGTGTAGTTTTCCATACCAAACTTCTTCAGCAGCTCCTTGGTGTACTTGGTTTGATGAATGAAGATTCCATCTTTCATCTGTTTAACTTGCAATCCCAAAAAGTAGTTCATTTCTCCCATCATACTCATTTGGAATTTGCTTTTCATTAGATTTGCAAACTTTTCACATAGCAATTCATTTTCAGAACGAAAGATTATGTCATCAACATAAATCTGTACCAGCAGGGTGCTGTCCTCCTCATTGATTCTGAAAAGAGTCTTATCAATGGTGCCTTTTGTAAAATCATTATCCACCAAGAATTGAGATAGAGTCTCATACCATGCTCTTGGTGCTTGTTTCAAGCCATAAAGTGCTTTATTGAGTCTATACACTTTATCTTCTTGATCTTTAACTTCAAATCCAGGAGGTTGCTGAACATACACTTCCTCCTCTAGAATGCCATTCAAAATTGCACTTTTGACATCCATTTGATATACCTTGAAAGTTCTTATATGCAGCATGTGCCAAGAATAATCTGATAGCTTCCAATCTTGCAACAGGTGCATAGGTTTCATCAAAATCTATTCATTCTTCTTGAGAATAGCCTTTTGCAACTAGTCTGGCCTTATACCTTACAATGGTACCAGATTCATCAAGTTTGTTTCTATATACCCATTTAGTACCAATGATATTTGCATGACTTGGCCTTTCCACTAGTGTCCAAACTTGATTTCATTCAAATTCATTCAACTCTTCTTGCATAGCAATTATCCAATCTGGATCTGAAATTGCTTCTTCAACAACTTTTGGTTCCATTTGAGATAGAAAACAAGTAAACATAGCTTTCAGTTGTCTTCTAGTCCTTACACCTTGTTGTACATTGCCAATAATTTGTTCAGCAGCGTGACTCCTTAACCATTGTGGATTCTGGTTGGTTTGATTATCAGGAACCTCATTTCAAAGATGGTCTTTGTAGCTTCTTCAACAACAGGGGTTCAAGCAGATCCTTGAATTGCTTTCGGCTTGTTGCATCAAGAGTATCACCCACAGGTGTGTTCAGCGAGGCGATGATCGTAAACTTTTAAGTCATTGAATCTTTCCAAAACTTCAACACAATCTGGATCAGTGACTTGTAGATTCTCAGCAGGTTCACAACCTTCATCTTCCATTCCAGTGAACTTAGGCTCATCAAACACAACATGGATTGTTTCTTCATGTTTTAATGACCTCTTGTTCAGTACCCTGAATGCCTTGCTGACTGAAGAATATCCCAAGAAAATTCCTTCATCCGACTTTGGTTGGAATGTCTTCAAATGCTCCTTATGATTTAAGATAAAACATTTACTTCCAAATGGATGGAAATAGGATATATTAGGTTTCCTTCCATTCCAAATCTCATAAGGTGTCTTTCTTGACTTCTTGTTCACTTGAGGTTCTGCTTTTGTGTATAGCATGTTGTATTAATCTGCTTCATTCAATATCTTTCAGTAGCAATGCTTCACAAATCATTGTGCTTCCTGCTTCTTTTTTAGAGTTCTGTTTCTTCTTTCAAAGAACCCCATTTTTTGAGGTGTACGGCAATGAAAGAAGTTGATGTAGTACACCATTCTGCTCACATATTCTCTTATAACTTTATTGAGAAACTCAAGACCCTTTATCCGATCTTATCTTTACTACTGTCAAACTTTTCTCATTTTGTAATCTCTTCAAAAGATCAGGCATCAACTTGAGTGTTTCACTTTTCTTGTTCATAAAAACCACCCAAGTGTACCTTGAATAATCATCCACAACCACTAAGGTGTATTTCTTTCCTATAACACTTGTTGGTGTAACTGGTCCAAAAAGATCCATATGCATCAGCTCCAAGACTCTATTAGTTGATTGCTTAGTCTTTGATTTGAAGCTTGATTTAGTCTGTTTACCTTGCTGACATGCATCACATATAGTATCTTTCTTGAATGTGATCTCAGGTAAACCAATTACTAGTTTCTTCTTCACCAACTGATTGATATCATCAAAATTTAAATGATTCAACTTTTTGTGCCATAACCAATTGAGTTCTGACTTGGTATGCACAATCAGGCAGGTTTCTGGAAATGTAGTAGACCAATCCACAACATACATGTTTTGTTGTCTTCTACCACCCAATACAACTTGATCACCTCTTTCACTAATGACAGTACAATTGTTTTTGTCAAAAGTGACCTTGTATCCCATGTCACAAAATTGACCAGTGCTCAGCAAGTTGTAGTCCAGTCCTTCCACATATGCAACATTCTTGATTGTAAGTCCATTCCTCACAAGTGTGCCATATCCTCTTGTGAATACAGGTGTATTCTTGTTGCCAAAATTCACCCTTGGACCATCCTTTGCCACAAAATTTGACAAACAATGCTTATTCTTTGTCATATGTCAGGAACATCCACTGTCAAAGTACCAGACACCCTACAAAACAAAGTTAATACATTTTAGGTACCCAAACCTGTTTGGGTCCATAATGGTCAGTGGTAAGCATGACCCTTGGTAAGTTTCCATAAGGTCTTCTCCTAAAAGTGTCATACTTTGGTTCATACATGTATTCCACACATCCATAAGTTCTAACAGTAGGTTGTGTAGGATTCACATATGTTTTCTGGCCTTTTGGTTTATAATGCTGTTTGAAGTGACTTTTGTTGTTAGAAGCATTAGCATAACCATTTGTTTGCTGTCTGTTAGGAACAGCCCTGTAGTATGGAGTCTGTTGAGGTCCCTGCTGAGGCCATGTATAAGTCCTCTGTTGAGTCCTTTGCTGATTCCATTGCTTAGGTTTTACCCTAGCAGCATGGTTATACTTGCTGTTTCTAGCAGCAGGTACATGAATATTCCAATCATCATCAGTAGGGAACAATCTACCTTTCCCCCGAGATAAGTATCCCTTGAATGATTTACATTTTTGGGTTTAGGATTCTTATCCTTGGAATATTTCTGGTTATTACCTTTCTGTGGTCCAGCAGACTTGGTAGCTGATATGCTATCAGAAGGTCTATTAGGCACATCAGTCCTATTTTTGGATTTGTTCTTTTTGTTAGGAGTTGTTGACTTCTTTGACTTCTGATTTTGCTTCCTTGAAGCATTCTCAGTAGGTTTTACTGCCTCAGCAACCTTACTTGGAGTTGGATCTAGTGCAGGTACAAACTTAGGACCAATTCTGGTACTAGGTTCAGTAACCTTACTGGATCCACTTTTTATGGATTGTTGAGTTCCAAATCCAAGCCATGTTCTATCACCATAAGGCTTTCTAGATTTGTATGCAGTAGAGGAACAAGATGGATCAGCAGATTCATAAGCTGCTGGATGTTCAATAGGCTTATACTGATTCTGTCCAACATCTTTTTCTTTACCCTTGAGAACCCTTAATTCAGCATTCAATCTTCCAACTTCTATTTGAAGAGCTTATTTTTCAGCCTTCACAATCTCATAACCAGATTGTATTATCCTCAGTTGATTAAGGATGGCATCCAAAGTCTCATCATTGTCAAAATTTCTAGGATTTGAACCACAAGTTGATTCACAATCACTTCCAGCAGGAGTATTGATAGATACAGTATTGTATACCTCCTCTGTTTCATCCATATTAGCCATTAATGCATAATCTTCCATTTTGGCAACCAAAGCTGTGTCATCTGATTCATTTCCCTTTTCAGATTCCACTTCATACCCTGATTCATCTTCAGCAACCATAGCCTTCTTGCCATATCTTCTTTGTTGGCTTTTGGTCTTCAGTAGGTCTAGACAATCAGGTTTGAAATGTCCAGGCTTTTTACAGTTGAAGCACAGATAATCAGGTTCCTTACTTTGTTTTAACTCAGGACAGTCAGGTTTGAAGTGTCCTGGTTTCTTGCAATGAAAGCACAAATAGTCATTGTCTTTCTTTGGTTCTTCTTTCTTTCTTTCAGTAGGCCTCTTTGTGAAATTTCTTGAAGGGGCCTTTCCTGTCTTCATCATTCTAATTTTCTTGCTCAGTAGGGCAATCTGCTCTTGCATTTCATCCAGCAGATCATCTTGAGCTTCTGATGTCTCTTCTTGATGTTTAGCAGCCAATGCAGTTGTCTTTGGTTCCTCTTTTTCAGTGGTAGGAACCAATCTCTTGCTGAATTCATAAGCTTTAAGATCTGAGAATAATTTGAATGTATCTTCTTCATGCAGCTTTCTCATTTCTTCTATTGCAGTGACTTTCATCTCCCAAAATTCTTTGTTAGGTAATGCTTCCAAGATTTTTGAGTTTATTTCTTCTTTTGAGTAACTTACACTCAGTAGGGTAAGTTCATCCAGGATAGCATTGAATCTTGACTCCATTTGCTCAATGGTTTCATTTGGCAGCATTTTGAACTTTTGAAACCTCTTTTTGCATTAATCGATCTTATTCTTCTTGATTGCATCGGTGCCTTCACAGATCAAGCTGTATTTTGTCCCAAAAGTTCCTTAGCAGTTTTGCAATCTTTAACCTTTATATACATATTGCTATCCAAGGTTCTATAAATGATATCAATAGCAATATTGTTGAGGTTTGCTCTCTTTCTATCTTGAAGATTCCATTCTCTTTTGGTTTTGGAATGTACTCTGTCACATCACCCATCTTTATCGCCTTGGTAATCTCAAGTGGTCCATATGTTAGTACATCCATCATCTCATCATGAGTTGCGAGCAAGGTAAGCTTTGCATTCGACGTTTATATTCATCAAATCTATCTAGAGAACACATCAAAGATAGTTCTAGCATCTTTGGGTGTTATCCATGATGCAAGTCTTTGAAAATCAAGAATTTGAAAAAGTTTCAATGTATTTTCACAAGCACAACAAGTAGGATTTCTTCGTAATAGAAGCCTTCGCTCCGATACCAATTGTTGGTCCCTTGAAAAGGCTTTGGTTAAGTTTAAAGGGGGTGAATAAACTTAACACTTAAAACTTTTAGAGTTAACAAATTCAAGAACTTCTTCAGATCTTCTGCCGATCCTTCGAGAATCTGTTGACACCTCAAGAGCCTCTCTTTGATAAATGGTAGTCTCATGACGCTTTAGTTTCTTGAATTTGTGCGTGGAATTATATCAAAATTAATCCTTATTACTTGTTGTTAAATATGATACTAAGTATTAGATACTCAGTAGTGTATGTGTGTGATTTCAGTTACTAGATTCAGTAGATTGATGTGTATAATAAACTAAGTGTAGAATGTAAATGCAGAAAGTAAGTAGGCAGATTTTATAGTAGTTCCAGGTGGTGTAATCCTATCAGTCCACTCTTCTCCTGTGATGTTGGAGGTAATTCACTAGAGATCTTTGATGTTGCTGTAACAAAGATTCCTAAGGTTGCTTGTCCTTCACCAATGACTATGGCTTCACAAACTGAAAAATGGGAAACATGATTGTTGCTCCTAAGTCTTCCACTTGGTCCTTGAAGGGTAGGATTGCCTCTTCACCGGCTCCACCACAAACAAACATCTTTCACACAACCGTGCTTCACTGTTTTCAAAGAGTTCTTTATAAAATAAAGAATGAATCAAGTAAATGATTCGATTGTAGCAGACTTGATTAGGATGATATAATCAGACTTGCGGTCTTCAAGTGTGTATACTTGATGTAGCTTGAATACATAATACACTTGAAGATTTTCCCTGGATCAGTAGCTTTAAGTTCAGTAAGTTCAGCAGGGTGTTTTGCAGCTCAGAAATATCTCTTAAAAGTTCATCAATTTTCATAATCATTTTCCAAGTTGGAAGTCCTCTATTTATAGGTAGGAATGCATGTGACTTGTATTTGAAATTCAAATGTAGCCGTTCCTGGTTCTGTCCCATTTGACTTGCTTTCTGTCACTATTCATAGGGTCGACAATCGTCATAATTCCTTTTGACAAAGGCAAAATCATTCACCCTTGACTTATATCCATTGGATAAAATCGAATCATCCCAACGTCCTTTTAATCTCAACCACCGATTTGTTTGATAAGTCAGAGGTTGTTAGCTGTCATTTTCCATGTAATCTTTCAATGTAATCTTGAATTAATCGAGGTATATTATCAGCAGGTTCATTAGTCTACTGTAATACCTATCATCATTTGAATGTAATTTGTTGTGTGTAAAATACAATGCAGCTGATTTCTTTTATCTAACTTTTACTTGTGAAGTTAGATTACACCTTTTTAATTATAACCAAGTTCCAAACATCATCCAACTTATGGAACTTAGACCTTGTACACAAGGTATATGTAATCAGTTTAGGTCATCACAGACTTGCCTAAATTCTGATTCCATATCCATGACTTTAATTACTAAGTTTGATCCCTTAGCCTTCTGTAACTGAGTTTGAGCCCTCAGCCTTCAGTCTTCAAAGAGGTTCCCGACTAGCTCATCGACATATCTACCCTATCGATGAAGACCGATCTCATTGATATAAATCGGTGACTATTACAAAGATGCTTGTTTGATCAAACCTATTCATAAATCAAACTCTAATAAACCTATACATTTGATCTAGACATCTTTTGCCTTTGCACTATAACAAGCTAGTCCGAACTCATCATCAAAACATAGAAATAAGTCCAACAATTCCTCGAAACCTTCATTGGATAACTCTTCGATTTCCTTGGTTATCCAAAGGCATTGCCTTCCTCTCTTGATTCTCTGGTGTTATGAGCAGTTAATGTGGTGATTCGAATCAATTGGCAACACGTTTCTGTGAAGAAACATGAAGGCCATGATCTCCGGTGATATCTTTCCTTCTTCTCGTTCCGTTTTCAATTTTGATTCGTATCTGCAATTAATTTCTCTGTTTAAATTGAGGATAATAGAAAAGGCTGCCTTGTCCTTGCCACGTGCTGATAAAGATCAAAGAAGATCGGGGATTTCATCACCCCGATCTCCGGTGGTCAACTGAGGTGTAAAGGTCCAACCTTTCCGTCCAGATGCATTCACCTTGTGTGTAATTCAGAGTCTGCAATCCTTCAAAGTCACATTTGGGCATGACAACTCTCAGTTCACACCTTGCTTTGGTTCTAATCCAATTTGCGATCCAGATTGCTATGGTAAAAGGGTGAAACCTAATTTTCTTTCTGTAATCGAGTCAGACCGAGGGTTGAATACCATGTGAGGTCTCGGTTGAGTCTAACCTGAGAACCCTATTGGTTCAATGATGGGCTAATCCACGTTAGAGGGATAAATTCGGTTTTAAAGGCAAGGATTAACTAAATAAGTGATGGTATTTGGTTTCTTGACCATTCTCTGATCATATGTCAGTTTTGATCAGCAATTTTTGACCCATGTGTGCTACTTGCTTCTGTTTTGGTCAAATTGTTGGTCAGTCAGGTCGGATTAATTGGTTCTATTGACTTGTAATGTTGAAAAACTCACTACATAGTGCTAAGTGTCAATTCTAGTTTGGTTCAAGTTTCACAGCCATATTACCCTTATTATCGGCCTGACGGAAACCGAGGGTGGCAATGTGAAAAACTTAACCTACTCATACTTTCCAAATCTAGAATTTTAGCACATGTTATTGTTAGGTGTAATGCCCGAAAGAAAATTTTGTAATTGTTTTATTTAATAAATGAAATGATATTATTATTCATATTTATTATTCTCATATTCACCGATGTGACAATAGTATTTACACTACAGAAAACCCTAAAGTATATCGTTTATGTAATCACTTAACTCAGTGTATGGGATATACACGGGAGGATTGAGTTAGTGAAGATGTACTTAAAATAAAATTAGCCCATAGTGAAGTTAATCGAGAGTATCGGGTCTCTCCTTTAACGTGCTATTAATGCGCTTGAACACAATAGGTGTGATTGTCTTATCCGGACTTTCGGTTAAGAGAACCTAGTGGGGCATTTATACATGATAGATATATCATATAAATTTGGACCGATTTGATTAGAGTTCACGATATAATTCCGTAATCGAGAAGTCTTATCGAATCAATCGATGATCATATTTATGGATATATCTTAATCTGAGGTGATCACGATCAACCGCTTGAATCGGCATGAGGTTTGACTTGACGGTTAAGGATTACACCGAGTGCGTGATCCGAATTACCCCATCTTGGCATTGTATTGGATTGAGTGAGTAGTCCGTGTTATCACAGATACGAATCCATTCCTTCCATTTATGGAAGTAGATATACTGATTCCCTTATTTGTTAATCCTAGAAACCGATCGATAAATGCGAGTTCATATTACATCGATTAGCTACCAAAGTGAGTTGTATGAATTAATTGATCACTAGGGGTTAATGGTAAATAAGGATAAGAGGTTCTAGAAAGGGTTAACGGTAACTTCCGATTTAGAATGAGCAAATATGGAGGATTAATCCATATGTAATGATTATATCAATGGACGCCTATTATCATTCTCGTGAGGAGATAAATATAATCTCATAATCGGAGGAGTGCGCCACGGGATTATGGTGGTATATTCTGTGATTGATTTATCGAATATAATTATTCTGCTCGTAAGATAATTATTTATTTGATTTATCGGAGTCATTGATTATTAGTCCATGGTCCCGACGTGCCTCCAATATAGCATAGCTATTCTCGGACGTCGAATCCTAATAATATTAATTTAGTTCTTATTAGAATTTAATTAAAACGATATATGAATTAATTGTTTAGTGGATTATTAAATTAGTTGGCTAAATAATTAAATATGTGAAAAAGACATTTTTCATAATCTTGGCCCAATTTAGTGTGTTATGGCCGAAAATCATATTGACTAGGTCAATGATAATTTTCGGCCAAGGCAATGTTTTAGGGAACAATAAATTAGTTTTCTTGTGGATTAATAAGACATGTGCATAAAATATTTATTGGATAAATATTTATGGTAAGAAATAAAGATAAAGATTATTCTAGATTTTTTCTAGGATATTCTAGGATTATCTTTTATTTATTGGATTTATTTATTTGCAAAATAAAATCCTTGGAGGACAAGGATTACTCTCCTATATAAAGAGAGTTCTCCCAAGCCTAAAATACAACATAAATTTCGACTTCCATCTCTTAGAGAGAGGAAGTAAAATTTCGGCCAAGAGGGTTAGAGGGAAAATCTTGGAGGTTTTCCGGGTAGCATATCGGGAGGATTCGAGACGAGAATTTCCTTCCACCGGGAGTTGCTTGGATCACACGTGCAGAAGATCGTGGTGTTCTTCACACCATCCTTTGTTCTTCCTGTTGCGGTTCTTCTACTTGAATTTTGAGATCCAAGAGGTATGTTCTACAACTCCCTTGTAGAGTAGATCTAGTTATTTTATTACGTGTAAATTATAGATCTATATCCTCAAATCGCTTCCGTTGCGGATGATATTACTAACAGTGGTAGCAGAGCCAGGTGATCTATATTTATACGTATAAAATATTAGATCTAGGAGTGGAAAACATGTAGTTTTTTGTGTCACAATTTTTTTTCTTTGGGCCGATGCATATGTTCTTTTTTTTATGTTGCGATTGTTGTGGTTTGAAGAGACGGATTGGGGTTGGTACTGTTTACTCGTAAGATCTATTGTAAGCTTTCTCGATTTAGATCGTTTGAGCATAGGATTGATGTAAAAATTGTTTTTTTTTATTTCTTTATTTTTCGGCTATTTTTTTTTTTTTGTAAGTCCGGAAAAACGACGAAGAACACGAGATGAAGACGGAACTCGAGGTATGAATAGGAGTCGGGGTGGAATTTTTTTTGTACCACACGGCTAGGGTTTGATTTTTTTTTTTATCAAACCCTAATTTTTATAAAATCAGCATTTTTTGAAAAAAAAATTTAAATTATTTTTCTGGAATCAAAATACAGCAGGATTTTAATAAAAAAAATAAATTTCGGAAATTTTTTTTTAATTTTATTTTATAAAATAAATGCCCCTTCTCCTTTCGGGTTCGCGGTTCGTGGTTCAAGGTTCGAAGATCGAAGACATGAAGACAACAAGATTGTAATTTTTTTTCCTAGGATAGATTAGATACGGGAGTACCAACGATCCATCTCGGTGTTTAAATTTTCCGCAATTTATTTTTTATGTGTTTGATCATAAAATAGATATAAAACCAGAATTGCCATGACATGCATCATATCATAAATCCACTCCATGCATACATGTAGAATTTTAATTTTGGTAATTAAAATAGGCATGTATACAAACTTGCGTAATTAGTTAAAATTTAATTAATACGTGGTAATTAATTAATTTAGTAATTAATTAAAGATCCGAGGACGGGTTATGAAATCGTTAAGCCTTTTCGGTGTGTGTTCTCGGTGAACCGCCTTAAAAGCCCAAACGAGATCATGTTTTCGGTTCATAGTTTCTACGAGATTGAATGATGGTAAAAGAACAATAAATCTTGGATAAAAACGGTTCGCCTATAGGTTGGGTGATCAACTGAGCTTCGCTCGACCGACTTAACCCTCCTAGTGTGATGTATGCACGGGGGTCCGGCAAGACTAAGCTCCACCGGCGAGCGGATGGGTGATTCCTTCTTATCTCAATGGGGCTCTCTTGACCTGATATCGTCCGACTGTCACATATGTTCCAACGAATAGGACGGGTAGGCTTGCCTACGTTTCCGACACCATTCGGAATCCTTGATTTGATGTGCTTTTATGTTAACATCAAAAAGACATGGTTAGTTAACCCACCACTACTTCCAGAATATTGAGTGGGAGCGGGGGAGGCGACAGCCAACCCCACGGCCTCTACTATAGATACAAGTAAGTGAGAGAAGGGTGACGCCTCACGGCGCTTTGATTTCGTCCCCCTACGGATGGTGTTCACCCCTATCAACATTCATGGCTTGATCTCGAAAGGATAGGATTTCCGGTACTCGCTCGGGTCACCGACCTATCATACGATGGCACACACGGGCGTACTCTAAGAGATCCGATATAGTAGGTCACACTCATCAAGGGTATTCTTGATAATATCTAGGCTAAAAAAGGAAGGTAGTCAATGAATAAAGGGATGTTCGATTCTCGTGGGATGTTGATTCTCACAAGTTATTCATTGATGAGATTGTCTCGATTTAACCGTCATCTCTTTGACCTACCCTACGGCGGCATTTGAGATGCGAGGTTAAAACCTTGGAATGGTAGAGTAGACTTAATTTTAGTTTACAATTCCTAAAATAAACTTATATAGTAGTGTTAAACTTGAATTAATATATGTCATTTTATTTTCAGCAAAAATGTCTGCTCAAATTTCTGCATTACTGTCTAAAGAATTATCGGGAAACAACTTTAAGAAATGGAAGAGTAATCTAAACGTGGTACTCACATACGAGAATGTGCAACATGTACTCACTTCTGAATGCCCTACGGTGGCGATCCAAAAACCCGGAAATCTGAGATCTAGCAGCATAATCGCTAGATCGAGTCAGATAACCGGGCTCGTGGGATCATCCTGGCGGCAGTGTCGGAGGTTATTAGGACGCAGATTGAAGAGTTTGAGACTGCACGAGATATCATGCACAAACTTACTTCGATGTTTGGATCACCTAGCAACCAAGGAAGACACGATGCCATCAGAATGGATGTTAACATGAAATTGAAGAAAGGTCAAGCAGTGAATGGTCATGTTCTAAATATGATCAGTTACTTCAATGACGCCGGTATTCATGGATCGATGTTCGATGAAGCAACTCAAGTGTCTGATTTTGGAATCGTTGACTCCTGAGTTTATCCCGTTCAAAACTCAGTATTTGATGGGAAAACATGAGTTGACCATGACAGAGATGCTTAATGAACTGACTATCTATGAGGGCCTACTATCGAAAGATAAGGTCCAAGTAGGGGATAAGAAAGCTGAAGCCAATATGGCTGAAGCTAAGCCATTAAACAAGCCTAAGGCCAAACCAAAGAAGAAGGGTAGTGTTGCACCTGTACCCAAGCAAATGATGAAAAAGAAAGCCAAGAAAGTTGACGAGGCCAAGCCCAAGGGCAAGTGCTTTTACTGTAAGGAGGTAGGACATTGGAAACGCCATTGTCCGGAATATCTTCATGATGTAAAGGATGGCAAAGTCAAGGCTGTCACTGGGAAAGATAAGAAAGGTAATTTGGAATTACTATTCTTGGAATCTTTTAATGTAGCTAATGATGTGTCCACTTGGATACTTGATACTGGAGCTACTAACCATGTATGTTCTTCATTGTAGATTCTTAGTTCGTACGAGGAGCTGGAAGAGGGTTCTCAAGTGATGCGAGTAGGCTTTGGGCGCTCATTTCAAGCAAAGCGTTGGGAGCTGTGGACTTACACTTTAATAATAGAATTTTACATTTAGAGAATGTTTATTTTATTATGAATTTCAGGAGAAATTTAATTGCTCATTCTGCCTTAGTTGAACAATCATTTTCTGTTTCAAAATTTGAATGGTGAATTTGTTATTGTAACACCCCGGTTTCCAATCCCGTCGGCCGACGGGATTGGAAACCGGGGTGTTACAAAGTGGTATCAGAGACGTTCGACTCCAGGACCACCACCTAAAATGAACCTTAAGAATAAATTCACTAAAATAAGCACAGTGAGGATGTGTGGGGTAGGTATTGAGGTCTATGTAGGGAAGGTACGGTGAATTCTGATGTATGTGGAAATGTGGCTGCATGTTGCAATTCATTTTGGACAGTGAGTGTTTGTATATGTGAAATATTCTGTGGCATGATATAGGCGATAATTGAATGTATGATTGTTTACTTTTGTAGTTTTAGCTATGCCTCCTAGGAATGGAAATGAGAGGGACCAGCTGATTGACCAGTTGGTTAAGATGAATCAAGACCTGATTCAGGCGGTCAACAAGCTGACAGAGGATCGTTCTCAGGGGTCGACCACCGGCATGACTAGGGCCGTGAGTCAGCAGAGGCCTAGCCAGTACGATGGTAAGGGAGATCCTAAGGGACTCGAGCGGTGGATTAGGGAGTTTGAGAAAATCTTCGCCACTCTAGGCTGTCGGAGGCTCGAAGGTCGACCAAGCTGCCTTCTACTTGGTTGACATGGCTGATTTGTGGTGGGGTGCTAACAAAGATCGGTTGGCTCAGACTGTAAATGAGCAAGGGGAAACGGTATTGGTACCACTGAACTGGACTGAGTTTAAGCAGGAGCTGAGGCGTGAATTCTTTCCCGAATCTAAGAGGAAAGAGCTGCGGGTCGAGTTCGATAATCTCCGACAGGGGGATATGACTGTCCAAGAATACTACGAGAAGTTTGTCGACTTGGCGGTTTATGCATCCGAGCTAGTGCCATTGAAGAGGCCAAGATGGTGAAGTTTGAGCAACACTTAGATTTTGCGATCCGGGATCGTATGGGTGCAAGCAGGGGCTTCACGAGTTTAAAAGAGATGTGTGAAGTAGCATGCAACATTGAGAGGATTCAGAGAGAGGTTAAAGCGGCATATACTACTAACAAGAGGAAGAGCGTCTCTGAGGACAATCAGGGGCAGCAAAAGCGGAGCAATTCCGGAAACCTACCAGTACGACTGTCCTTTTCGGAAAATTCCCACCTTACGAGGCGGTGGTGGTCGACCGGTGAGAGGTAACTCCCAGGGTTTAGTCGGCCACGAAGTTATCATTGCAAGCGGTGCGGAGAAATCATCCGGTACCGATTGTTCAGTCTTGTGAGTTCGATGTCACAATTGTGGGAAGTTTTGACATAGACGGTATGAGTGCTTTACGGCTCCCACACTGCCGGGTCGGCATCGGTTACGAGGAAGCAACATGGGTGGGACTCAGGGAGCAACACGGGAACATGGGTAGGGGTAACCCCGGCAGAGTGGTACCGCGCGCAGAGCCGACAGGGGTGCACTGCGCGCCACCGGTGGGAAGCGAAACCGACCATCGTGGTCGGCCAAAGACAGCCTGGTCGGGGTGAGAAAAATCAGGCCGGGAGATTATTCTTTGACCGGGCGGAGAGGAGGCGAAAGCGAGCAACCACGTAGTGACGGGTAATTTTCAGTTAACTCATTCTTATCCTATGTACTTTTGATTCGGTGCATCATGTTCCTTTGTAGCAAGTTCGCATGTTTTGAGGTTAGGTCTAGCTACATTTGAGGTAATTGTGACAAATTTATGCAACCATCGGGAGAGTTAGTACCATGTTCTAAGTTGTATAGAGATGTACCATTAGTGATTTTGGGAGTCAACTTGTTGGTTGACTTGATCGAGTTCCTCTCGAGAACTTCGGCGTTATTTTGGGTATGGATTGGTTGAACCGGCATAAAGCCAAAATTGACTGTGGAGCGTAAGAAGGTGACTTTGAGAGGTCCTAAAGGGTGCGGGTATCTTACAAGGGATTTGTGGATAAACCTAATGTGAAGATTATTCGGTGATGACTTTGAGATCTCTCGTCGAGAAAGGGCACCCGTTGTTTATGTGTCACGTACATGATGTAAGCACGGGGGATCCTAAACTAGCGGACATTGATGTAGTCCGTGATTTTGGGGATGTATTCCCTGATGAGATACCAGGCATGCCACCCCAGAGGGAGGTAGAGTTTGCAGTGGAGTTGGTGCCCGGGACCAGACCGATATCGAAAGTACCCTATCGTATGGCACCTAAAGAATTAGCAGAACTAAAGGTACAATTGGAGGAACTGCTCGATAAGGGGTATATCCGACCGAGTGTGTCACCGTGGGGAGCACCGGTGTTGTTTGTGAAGAAGAAGGATGGTAGTATGCGGCTGTGTATTGATTACCGGGAGCTGAACAACGTCACAGTGAAGAACAAGTATCCGTTACCTAGGATCGATGACTTGTTCGATCAACTACGGGGGGCAGGTATTTTCTCGAAGATTGATTTGCGATCAGGATATCACCAGCTCAGGGTAGCAGATGCGGATATCCCAAAGACCGCATTTCGTACCAGGTACGGACATTATGAGTTCACGGTCATGCCTTTCGGATTGACCAACGCACCAGCAGTTTTCATGGATTTAATGAACCGGGTATTCAGACCCTACTTAGACCAGTTTGTAGTAGTCTTTATCGACGACATCCTGGTCTACTCTAAGACTAAGGAAGAACATGCCGAGCACCTGAGGCTCGTACTGCAGGTTTTACGAGAAAAACAAGCGTATGCTGGCTTGTCTAAATGTGAATTCTGGTCGGAACGAGTGGCATTCTTGGGGCATGTTGTCTCGAAAGACGTGGAATCCGTTGATCCGAGCAAGATAGAGGCGGTGGAGAGGTGGCCAACACCTAAGAATGTTCTGAGAAATTCGAAGCTTTTGGGTTTGGTGGATACTACCGAAGATTTGTAAAAGACTTTTCGAAGATTGCGAGGCCAATAGCTGCGTTGATGCGAGAAGAGAACCGGTTTAAGTGGGATGACAATTGCGAGAGGGTGTTTCAACTACTTAAGGAACGGTTGACCACGGCTCGGTGCTAGCATTACCCGGCGGGAGTGAGGACATCGAGGTTTATCTTGATGCATCGAAGAATGGTGCAGGTTGCGTCTCGATGCAACGGAGGCGAGTGATCGCGTATGCATCGAGGCGGTGAAACCATACGAGGTAACTACCCAACCCACGACTTAGAGTTGGCGGTGTGGTCTTCGCATTGAAGATATGGCGACACTACTTGTATGGAATAACTTTCAAGGTGTTTTCGGATCATAAGAGCACAAGTACATATTCACACGAAGGAACTCAATATGCGTCGAGGCGTTGGTTGGAGTTAATTAAAGATTATGACATGGAAATTCAATACCACGAGAGAAGGCCAATGTAGTGGCGGACGCTTTGAGTCGGAAGTCGATTCATTCCTTGTGCGAGGAAGTATACGGATCGATTGCGAGAAGAGTTGGACCGTATGGATATTTGTGTCATCCAGAAAGGCGGAGATAAAAGCGACTTCGTCTTGCAACCCGAGTTGTATGCTGAAATCCGGGTGAGACAAGTGGGCGACAAAGTAATTGAGGCAAAGAAGGCCAAGATTGGTACAGACGGAGCGGCTGATTTTACGTTACACGAGGACGGTAGTATCCGGTTTAAGGGTCGGTGGTGTGTACCAGCCGACGAAGAACTTAAGAGGCGGATCTTGAGTGAAGCTCATAGTACGCCTTATTCGGTTCACCCGGGAGGAGACAAACTATATAAAGATCTCAGGAAAACCTTTTGGTGGCCCAATATGAAACGCGAAGTAGCGGAATTTGTGTCAAAGTGCTTGACTTGTCAGAAGATCAAGATTGAACATCGACGGCCACAGGGTATGCTGCAGCCGTTGGATGTGCCGGTGTGGAAGTGGGATTCCATCTCCATGGATTTTGTATGTGGATTACCGAGGAGCCCTAAAGGGAATAATATGATTTGGGTCGTTGTGGATAGACTGACTAAAGCGGCGCATTTCATTCCGATGAAAGACACTTGGAGTAAGACGGAGTTGGCTATGGCATACCGGAGGAATATTGTGAGACTACATGGTATACCCAGCAGCATTGTGTCAGATAGAGATGCGAGATTCATATCTCGGTTTTGGCAGGAGCTACAGGCAGCCTTGGGGACGGAACTACGAATGAGTACAGCTTTTCACCCTGCTACCGATGGTCAGACGGAGAGGACCATACAAACCTTGGAAGACATGCTGAGGGCATGTGTGTTAGAATTCAAAGGCTCTTGGGAGGAAAAGCTCGATCTTATTGAGTTCTCATACAACAACAGCTACCATGCCAGTATTAAGATGGCACCTTTTGAGGCACTTTATGGTAGGAAGTGCAAGAGTCCGGTTTGTTGGGACGATTCGTCCGAGGCAGTGGTTTTGGGACCGCAGATGATCGAAGATACGGTCAAGCGGTGCTGAGATAATCCGAGAAAAGATGAAGGCTGCCCAAGATAGGCGGAAGAGTTATGCAGACTTACACGCCGGGATATTGAGTTCACCGTGGGCGATAAAGTATTACTACGAGTATCACCAACGCGGAGGAGTGATGCGTTTTGGCAAAAGGAAGTTGAGTCCCAAGCACGTGGGAATATATGAGATCTTGGACCGCATAGGTGAAGTGGCATACCGATTAGCTTTGCCGCCCGGCGTTGGATAAAGTGCATAACGTGTTCCATGTATCTCAATTGCGCGTGAAATGCGTGAGTGATCCTTCTCACGTGATCGAACCGGAGTTGGTTGAGCTAGACCAGTCCTTGACCTACGAGGAGGTACCGGTGCAAATATTAGATACCAAGGTACGGAAAACAAAGGGACGTGAGGTTAGCATCGTCAAGGTCTTATGGTCTAACCACCGAGGAGGCGACATGGGAACCTGAGGATGCTATGCGACAGAGGTACCCGCATTTGTTCTCTTAAGGTATGCAATTTTCAAGCCTTGCACGTTAAATCCTTTTGCTTATCTTCGGGGACGAAGGGTGTTTTAAGGGGTGGATCAACGCCCGGTAAGAACTGAACTTCGAGGGACGAAGTTTTGTTTTTTAGGGGGAGGATGTAATATCCGAAATTTTGATTTCCTAATTAATTAGTAAAAGATCTAATTATTTGGGAAATTATGGGATTTATTAATTGTACGGAGAGATTTAGTAATAATTAAAAAGGAGTTTTAATAAGGAGTTTTAATCACTTAATAAAAGGATTTTTCACCCCTTTTCTCCTTTTTTTTCCCCAAGCAAAAATTTTTCACCTCAAAACCTCCCTTGCCGACTTGCTTGTGAGGAGGAAGGAGAAAAATCTCTCCTTGGTGTTTAGGAATTCGTCATCGGTAATCGCTGTTTTCTTTTATAGATTCGAGCTTCGTTGAGGATCGTTTCTAGCTTAGCAAGGATTTAAAAACGCAGCAATTCGGTAAGGATAATTCTATCTTTGTCAAAAGTTTAACTTGATGTAAAAGTTTAATTTAGGACTTCTATGCTTGTGTGCCACGGTTTTGGTGTGTTAAACGCGTTCCTAGTAGTGTGTTTTGTGTTAGTTAAAATCTACAGATCGATATGATACCTTTGTATGGGGTTTTACGGAGGCTTAAGGGGTTGCTTTCTTTGCTATTCGTTGAAAACGGCTCGAGAATCGCGTAGAAAATTTTAGGGTTCGAGATGAAACCCAGGTGGACGGGCGCCCAGGCCTCTGGGACGGGCGTCGCTTTGATTTCATCCTAGACGGGCGTCTGGATTGCACTCGGACGGGCGTCCGAGGGGTTGTTTTACATTCGAGGATCTAACTCGCTAAAGTGGACGGGCGTCTGCTACATTACGGACGGGCGTCGCTTTGAGTTGGTTTTTGGACGGGCGTCAGGTTACTGGACGGGCGCCTCGAGGGGTTGTTTTACATTCAGGATCTAACTCTGATGTTTTGGACGGGCGTCTGACTGTTTGGACGGGCGTCCAGTAGAGTCCTTGGACGGGCGTTCGGTCTTCCAGACGGGCGTCCAGTCTATGTTGTTTTCCTTTCATTGTGGGTTGTTGATAAGTCTTATGAATATGTATGGTAAGTTGGGTTTTGATGAGTCAGAGGCTTTGATATCATTGTGGGACTTGGTGTTGGGCATTGAGGTTCGTAGACCCTTAGGGGTTGGGCCGGATAGGGTAGCTCCCAAAGCCGTAAACCCGGGAAGGTTTCCTTACGACTTCAATGACCCTACGTGTTTAGGGAGTTGCAGACAGTGATGTGGTCGGGCCGGATAGGGTAGTACCCGAAGCCGGGAACCCGGGAAGGTTTCCTTGCACCCCAGCACGTGATGGTCCATCTAGTATGGTACCATTGGGTGACCTCTAGGATCCTCCTCTCTAGGGCTTTACCCTTTTGAGGGATGTGCACATTCGGGACCTTTAGGTGGTTAGTTGTGAAGTATGGTGTCCGTTATGGTTGGTCGTAACCTTTATTGATTTGTTGGGTCCTGCATAAATTGGGGGTATCCTTCATGGGTTGGCTTTACTTTATGTACACTAGATTTATTCTTACTCAACTTTGTAGTTGACGGTTTGTACTTTCGTTTGACCCTGCTATGATCCATTTATGGGGAGCAGATTCTTCGCAGGTATTCCTTTGGATGTTTGCTTGTTGCTGGGATGTCGCGGGGTTTGAGAGCCACGTAGTCACGATCCACATGTCGTCTACATTATTTGAAATTTCCAATTTTAAAGATTTTGACGTTCCGCATAATTTCACTTACTTCAGGATATTTGTACTCACTTTAATACTTTCTTTCAAAATAATGAATGGTGAATGTTTATTTTCTTTCTGTTGTGGGATGTTGAATGTTACCGCCACGACTGTGTGTCGCGATGAGTGGCACTACGGTGACCAATACCGGCGGCCGACGGGATTGGAAACCGGGGTGTTACAGTTATTTCGAAGAATGGCTTTGAATTGTGTTCGACTACGAATGAAAATGGTTTATATTTTGTAAGACCACATAAAGCTCCCCTACTTAATACTGAAATGTTTAAAACTGCTCATCAAAGATCTGCAAAAAGGCAGAAATTTTCTCAAGTAAATAAGATAAAACATACTTGTGGCATCTAAGGCTCGGCCATATTTCCTTGGAAAGACTCAAAAGACTAGACAAGGTTCATGCCTTAGGTGAGTCATCTGTTGACACACTGCCTGTCTGCGAGTGTTGCCTGGAGGGAAAAATGACCAAGCGTCCCTTCTCATCAAAGGGTAATAGGGCCACGGGAACTCTAGACTTAGTGCATTCAGACCTTTATGGTCCGATGAACGTACAAGCTAGAGGCAGATACGAGTACTTTGTGACTTTCATTGATGACTACTAGAGATTCGGTTATGTTTATCTGCTGCATAGGATGTCCGAGGCTTTGGTAAGTTCAAGGAGTTCCAAGAAGAAGCCGAAAGGCAACTAGGCAAGTCAATGAAATGCCTTCGCTCGGATCGTGGAGGTGAGTATTTAGATACTGAGTTCATTGACTACTTGGCTGAAAAAGGAATTTGTTTCCAACGTTCAGCGCCTAGGACACCTCAGCAAAACGGAGTTGCTGAGAAGAGAAACAGGACATTGATTAACATGGTTAGATCAATGATGAGCTACGCCTCACTACCTATTTCCTTTTGGGGTTATGCTTTAGAAGCAGCGGTCTACATTTTGAATGTAGTACCGTCAAAGTCTGTCGAAAAGACACCCGTAGAGATGTGGTCCGGACGTCGCGAAAGCATGCGTCACTTCCGCATATAGGGTTGTCCTGCACATGTGCTGATGGACAAGACTACCAAGCTTCAATCACGTACGAAAGTATGTTTGTTTGTAGGCTATCCAAAAGGTACACGTGATGGTCTATTTTACGATCCGGAAGATAACAAAGTGCTAGTCTCGACTAACGCTACGTTTTTGGAGGAAAGTTATATGAAAGACCACAGACCTCGAAGTACAATTATACTAGAGGAATTACTCTCCGATGACGTCAGGCCTATTGTGGCTGTTGATGTTCCTGTAAATAACACTACTAATACAACGATCACTTCCGACATTCCTGCTCCACCTAGACATACATACTACGAGTGGTTCGGCCACCGGCTCGGTACGGCATGGATTTAGAGACGAACGTAGTCGCCTCTGATGGGGTGGAAGATGATCCTTCGACCTATAAGAAGGCCATAATGGATCACGATAAGGATAAATGGATTGACGCAATGGATCAAGAGATGGAGTCTATGTACTCTAACTCAGTCTGGAAACTTGTAGAACTTCCTCAGGGTGAAAGGCCCATTGGATATAAATGGCTCTACACAAGCGTAAAGAGAGGAGTAGATGGGAAGGTCGAAACCTTCAAAGCATGGTGGTAGCCAAAGGTTACACACATCGAGAGGTATAGACTACGAGGAAACCTTCTCACCTGTGGCCATGATGAAAACCATCCGCATCCTCCTTTCGATTCTTTGCATGTCCGGGTTATGAAATCGGCAATTGGATGTTAAGACATCGTTTCTAAACGGCTTTCGACAAGGAAATCTATATGCAAAGAAACGAAGGATTCATTGAAGAAGGTCGAGAGCACATGGTGTGCAAGTTGCTCGAGATCCATTTATGGGTTGAAGCAAGCATCTCGTTCTGGTATCATAGATTCGATCATACGATCAAGTCTTATGATTTGAACAACACTTTCTTGAATCTTGTGTGTACAAGAAGGTTATCAATGATAGTATTGTATTTCTAGTGTTATGCGTTGATGACATACTCCTAATTGGCAACGATAAGGAGATGATGTCCGACGTGAAAAGTTGGTTGACCACGCAATTCCAAATGAAGGATTTGGGATAAGTGAGTTATGTTCTAGGGATCCAAATTATAAGGGTCGTAAGAGCAGGATGTTAGCTCTGTCCCAAGCAACTTATATAGATAAGTCTTTGCACGCTTGATATGGAGAACACCAAGAAGGGTTTTCTACCAACCCGTCACGGTGTTTACCTCTTTAAGACTCAGGGCCTCAAACTCCCGAAGAGGCTGAAGCTATGGGAAGAGTGCCATATGCCTCGGTGTTGGTAGTCTTATGTATGCTATGAGTGTGTACGAGACTGATATTTGTTACGGCGTTGGATTAGTCGGCCGTTTCGAGTCAAATCCAGGGCAACCGTGATCGACAAAGATAAAGAATCTCATCAAATATTTGAAGAGAACCAAAAATTATATGCTCGTCTATTCGAGTGGGAGTTTGGAGTTAGCGGGGTACACCGATTCTGACTTTCAGTCAGACAGAGATGATTCTAAATCAACCTCTGGTTCAGTGTTTACGCTTGGTGGCGGTGCAATAGAATGGAGAAGCCAAAAGAAATCTAGCACAGCCGATTCAACAATGGAAGCTGAGTTCATAGCGGCCTCCGAGGCAGCTAAGGAAGCAGTTTGGTTAAGAACGTTCATCAGCGGATTAGGCGTTGTCCCGAATGCTGACGATCCTATTACTCTCTATTGTGATAACAATGGGGCGATTGCCAACTCTAGGGAACCTCGAAAGCACAGTAAGTCGAAGCATATAGAGAGGAAATACTGGGTGATCAACGATTTTGTCGATAGAGGGGACATTTCCGTCCGAAAAATCGCCTCCGCCGATAATCCTGCTGATCCTTTCACCAAGACACTGTCGATTGAAGCTTTTAGTCGACACTTGGAGACTATAGGTATTAGATACATGTCTCATTTTCTTTAGAGCAAGTGGGAGTGATATTTTGCTGTATTTTAAATAGTAGGGTGTGCTCTAAAACAATTAATCACATGCTTTCGTGCAAGTGGGAGATTGTTAGGTGTAATGTCCGAAAGTCAATTTTGTAATTGTTTTATTTAATAAATGAAATGATATTATTATTCATATTTATTATTCTCATATTCACCGATGTGACAATAGTATTTACACTACAGAAAACCCTAAAGTATATCGTTTATGTAATCACTTAACTCAGTGTATAGGATATACACGGGAGGATTGAGTTAGTGAAGATGTACTTAAAATAAAATTAGCCCATAGTGAAGTTAATCGAGAGTATCGGGTCTCTCCTTTAACGTGATATTAATGCGCCCAGAACACAATAGGTGTGATTGTCTTATCCGGACTTTCGGTTAAGAGAACCTAGTGGGGCATTATATATGATAGATATATCATATAGGGCTGGACCGATTTGATTAGAGTTCACGATATAATTCCGTAATCGAGAAGTCTTATCGAATCAATCGATGATCATATTTATGGATATATCTTAATCCTAAGGTGATCACAGTCAACTACTTGAATCAGTATGAGGTTTGACTTGACGGTTAAGGATTACACTGAGTCTGTGATCTGAATTACCCCATCTTGGCATTGTCTTTGGATTGAGTGAGTAGTACGTGTTATCACAGATCTGAATCCATTCCTTCCATTTATGGAAGTAGATATATAGTTCCCTTATTTGTTAATCCTAGAAAGCGATCGATCGTAATGAGTTCATATTACAATGATTAGCTACCAGTGAGTTGTATGAATTAATTGATCACCAGGGGGTTAATGGTAAATAAGGATAAGAGGTTCTAAAAAGGGTTAACGGTAACTTCCCGATTTAGAATGAACATTCTATGGAGGATTAATCCATATGTAATGATTATATCAATGGACGCCTATTATCATTCTCGTGAGGAGATAAATATAATCTCATAATCGGAGGAGTGCAGTCACGGGATTATGGTGGCATATTCCTGTGATTGATTTATCGAATATAATTATTCTGTTCGTAAGATAATTATTTATTTGATTTATCGGAGCCGCTGATTATTAGTCCATGGTCCCTACGTGCCTTCAATATAGCATAGCTATTCTCGGACGTCGAATCCTAATAGTATTAATTTAGTTCTTATTAGAATTTAATTAAAACGATATGTGAATTAATTATTTAGTGGACTATTAAATTAGTTGGGCTAAATAATTAAATATGTGAAAATGACATTTTTCATAATCTTGGCCCAATTTAGTGTGTTATGGCCGAAAATCATATTGACTAGGTCAATGATAATTTTCGGCCAAGGCAATGTTTTAGGGAACAAGAAAATAGTTTTTTTGTAGATTAATAAGACATGTGCACAAAATATTTATTGGATAAATATTTATGGTAAGAAATAAAGATAAAGATTATTCTAGATTTGTTCTAGGATATTCTAGGACTATCTTTTATTTATTGGATTTATTTATTTGCAAAATAAAATCTTTGGAGGACAAGGATTACTCTCCTATATAAAGAGACTTCTCTCAAGCCTAAAATACAACATAAATTTCGACTTCCATCTCTTAGAGAGAGGAAGTAAAATTTCGGCCAAGAGGGTAAGAGGGAAAATCTTGGAGGTTTTCCGGGTAGCATATCGGGAGGATTCGAGACGAGATTTTCCTTCCACCGGGAGTTGTTTGCATCACACGTGCGGAAGATCGTGCTGCTCTTCACCCCATTCTTTGTTCTTCCTATTTCCGTTCTTCTACTTGGATTTTGAGATCCAAGAGGTATGTTCTACAACCCCCTTGAAGAGTAGATCTAGTTATTTTATTACGTGTAAATTATAGATCTAGATCCTTAAATCGCTTCCGTTGCAGATGATATTACTAACAGTTAATTGTGGCTTGGTTATAGAATTTGAACACTACATGTCACTCAAAGTCTAAGGGTTCCTCATACCCTTTTTGAGTTATGAGCCCCAGTTGCACTTGAGTTTGATTAATTTCTTAGAATACCCTTAATATGTGTATTTACCATTTTACCCCTGCTACTAACCTGCCATAAAGCATCTATGGCTTAAATCATATGTCATTTGATTTTTGCAGGATTTATTGGTTTTATAATTAATTATTTTTTTGTTTATTGAATTTATAAAATTAAGTCATTAATTTTATGAATAAATTAACTAATTTAATGAATTAATCTATATAAATAGAATATACTAAATTGGGAGGCCTGATCCGCATTTCCTTGTGTCCGGACCAGTTCCTAAGCCCCTTTATTCATGACCCGGATCAGACCCGATCCTTTCACTCTATAAAAACCTAAAACCCGACATAACCTAACCCTAGCCCTCATTTATACCGTTTCCCACTTCCATAATTTTCTCCATTACTCCCTCATTCATTGTACCCGATCCTTCAAAATCTCCCTTCATCAATGTTCAATAAATCGTCTTTTCCCGTTCATAGCATATCCCTAAATATCTGCTACCTTAATCCACTACCTTGCTGTTTCATTTACCTCACATGATTCGAAGCAACATATACTCTGTTCTGTGAAGGTTCGTTCATACTCGGAACAACCATGTGGTCAAAATTGAATTAGGAAGGTCCCGAAGGCATAAAGGCTCCATCTTTATTGCCAATCGTGGCTATGGCAACTCAGAATCTCTATCTGTGAAGGCTCTATGATTCTTAGTGATTCAAAAATTGAAAGGTCATATCTTTCTTTTATTTTCATTAATATCGTGATTATTTTTCTGATTCGAACTGTATATCTGCCCGGATTGTGCCTTGTCTTGTGATTGCAGGTCTCTTGGGTCAAATGAAACACGTGCAAATCGTGAAGGCTTGACCCAATGACTGTTAGAGACTGAATTTCTGATACTTTGCAAAGAAGTGCATTTGAGTATAGGTTTGACCTTGTTTGGTGGCTTGTTTATCCTCCAAAACTGTTGGGAAACTCAGCAGCTTGTCCATGTGATAAGTATACAGAGTTTCTGCCCCCTTGTTGTGCTCCTTGCTGAAATCTGCTACAATACTAGTTGTCTGCAAACTTGTGCGGGGGTGCTGATAAGTCCACCATATATGGTTATTCTTGGATCGTTTTGGCTTGTTTTAATGCCTATTTTGTGATCTTCGTATGATAAATTGCCTTTCTTGGACTAGGGTTATTGCTATGTCTTTGTAATTTTGCAGATATGGTGAATCTGAGCTGAAAAGGTGTTGAAAAAGTGGAAAAGATGGCAAGTTTCATGAAGGCTCATTCACACCCAGGTGTGAAAGAATGGAATTGGGTGTGAAAATTATTCATATTTTTTTGCAGGCTAACGAAATGTTCTGATTGGTGGAGAGCTTCCCAAATATTTATTTCAAGAAGGCACGTGATTTTCTTAAAAAAATGAGGAGGTTTCATGCCAGAAGAGTCCAAGAGTGAAGGGAATTGATTTTTAGAGATTATCTTGGGAAATTTTATTTATGGAAACTTATTTTATGATGTAATTATCCCTTTATTAATCCACAAAAAGAGTGTAATTCATTATTCACACCTCCAACATCAGAAAAACTGTCGACTATTTCCCGTCCTTCATCATCATCATCATATCCCATCCCCAAGAACAAGGATTTTAGGTTTTAAGAATTCAAGAACGAAGCTTTTTCGAGGTTGGATTATTTAAGCAATACTTAGACGGTTTATTTCTCTCTCTTTCTCCTTTTTCCTATTTATTTATTTTTCTTGTCAAAGTATGAATTTTAAGATTGGATCTTGGAATCTTGATATGGAACGTGTGTAGATATCAGTTTATAGGATTAGGAGAAACCCGGATATGAATATATAAAAACTCAATATTTCCCTTGTTTTATGAATCCGGTGCTTATAAATTGGGTCTTGTGTGCTATTCTTGTGTTATTGTCAAAATTAATAACTCAAGAGGGTGGATAATCGCAATTCTACGTAGAGAAATTATTCAATTAATTTGTGACTGAAAAATTACCAATTAATTGATACATTAGGAAACAAGAATTGAATCTAGGTTTTAGTGAAATGAAAATTTGGTAAAAACCTTGATGGAATGAAATTATGGTTCTTTAATGAATCTAAATTCATTCTTTGTCGTGGGAAACCGGGTGTAGTTTGAGTTTAGGTACGATCATGAAAATAATTCGAAAGAATATTTTTGTGATAAAATTTGATAATTGCCTTTATAAGTGTAAAATTAAGATATCTTGAGGGAAATATTGTTGGTAAATCATATAGTAATTCCATGGTGACTCAAATCCTAGAAATGCTTTTAAATTGAATCTTTTCCTAAATTTTGAAGTTCTTGGCTCATAGTTTTACTTTATTTATTTTCTTTAATTTTAGGATTTTTAGATAAAAACCTTTCACGAAATCAATTTGTCTAGCTAATAAAAATCAAGAATTATTTGGTGATTGACTATAAGTCTCTGTGTGATTGACATCCTAAGTACTAATCTATAAGCCGTGTGCTTGCAGTAGGATTTAGTGATTATCTATTGAAAATCACACATCGATGCATATGATTTGGGTCGTATGGTTTCATAAAACTCATACCCAACCTTTAAGTTGCGGGTTATAAAATTTACAACCATATTCAACCTAATTCAAAATTCAACCCACACATGCGGGTTTTGTTAAATGTGGGTTGCGTACGGGTTAGAATGACAATATATTTTAACGCTCTTAGTGCTGATTAATTGATTTGGTAATCTTTCTTCAATTGTTTAGTTATTGAAGAGAAGAAAATATTCAACATTTAAAAACCAAGTAATAGAATAAATGCATATAGAATAATTATATGAACATTGAAGAAAATATTGAACTTTGTTTATGAATGAATTTGTGTTTTGATATTGAAAAAATATGGCTAAAAAATAGATCTTTTACTTTCTTAAAGTGTCCGTTTTACCGTGCATGAAAAATATGTTATAGTGTTTTGTTTTTTAATGTCTATCTTGAAATTTGAAAAGTTAAGAAAACCATTCCAATTTCCATTATATAGTAATTTTAGTTAGTCGACACACACACACACACACACACAAGAATATATATATATATATATATATGGGTTGAGTCGGGTTAAAATATGTTTTTAATGATACAACACATACTCAACCCATGAAATGCGGGTCAAAATATATTAAAATAATAATCAACGCAAAATAATTTATAACCCGCAATTGCGGGTTGAGTTAGGTTAAAGTAGGTCGGACTGGGTTGGGTTGTATTTTTTGTTCACCCCTACCTGTGCCTGTGAAGCCAATTTTTTTTATCATCTTGTAACAGGCCTATAGCATTTTTGTAGTAGTATTCTTGGACCTGCTGATAATCTTGGAATCAGTACTGAAATTGATAGTCAAATCTGAGTTGAGACTCAAACTTGATCATCATTTAAGTGCTGAAACTGATTGATCAGTTTAGTATGGTCCTTGCCTATTTGTTAGCTAAAGAACTTGTACTCAGATTGCACACCACTGTTGATAAACAACTCTATAAAATCTGTTTATCACCTTTGAAGTGCTCCTGAGATCTTCAGTCTGAACCATAGAATAGTAGAACTTATATTTAGTTCTGAATTGATTTGCTTTGAATAATTTGTAATTGTTAACTTTTCTGTAGCTCTGTAATTTGATTATAAACGTTATCCAATCTGAAACATTTTTGTAGTATTTAGTTGTTTTGCCTTTGCACCTGTGTGTATCCTTATATTTCTGAATCTAAAACTGCATTATTAACTTTGTGATAAAATCTGTTATAACCAACTTATTAGCTGTTACCGTGTTTGATCATATATGAATCTATACTTGTTTATCATCACACTTAGAAACCTTTTGATCACTTAGGTTCATATACACAATCGAATAATTTTGTTAATTAGCTTCCGGTTAACAAATTAGTAATTTTGTAATAATTTGCTCCAACGTGTTTGATGATTCCAAAAATCGTTGATAATAAATCAAGAGCCATTCTCATAAAGACAACCTGCCAAAAGCATTAATAACACGATAAAAACGATAAAAAGATGGGGCATTTTGGTGGTGGTTTAGACTGGACTTGAGATGTTATTTCTCAAGCTGCCTATGTATCCAATGCTGGGATTGGAATCAAGTCTCCGTAGTTACTTAGGGATGGTTTATATAGAGGAGAGTTACGCCCTAAGGCGGCATGGGCCTTGTCCTTGTTGGACCTAAATTTTGTGTTCCCTAAGGAAAAGATAACTACGATTTAATCTCCTTAATTGTTGGAGATAATTATGGATATATTTGATTGTAAGAATTAGAGTACTAAATATGAGGGATTCTTCCCATATTTATCTGATTATCACACATGTGGGAAATATGATTGAGGATGGACTCTGGCCGACTTAGATGGCCCGAGCTGAACTGGCTGAACCTTTCTATGTTTGGGCCGACCTACGGAGGTCGGGGAAGATAGCCGAGATGGGATCAGCTCGGATTCTTGCGTGCATAAGAGGTTTGGTCCGAGAGGTACTTGAGCCGACCTATAGGGTCGGGCAGAGGCAGGTTTGATCACAAGTACATGCCGACCTGGAGGGGTCGGAGGATGGTGACCGAGCTCATTCAGCTCGGGTACTGGGGGTTCTTGGCCTTGATAAAGGCTTTTCTCTATCTTTATTTATTATTGTGCTGATATGGAGGCGACATGTGGGTAAGGTCAATTTCTAGCATCGTCATAAGCCCCCAGATCCAGCTGATCCATTGGGGTTAGCTCGGATCTGCTTAAGGTTGCTCGGCCACGTTTCTTTGGACTTGAAGAGTTTATACGCAGCTTATTCTACCAATCTGGCAGAGTTTTGATATGACTTTGCAGAATGCGAGGCGTTTTACTCCACCATGGTGGTTGTGCGGTGGCGCTCAAGAACAAGGATGAAGAAAATGTTGGGTTTTGGATTATGATTATGATTATGATTATGAGCTGAGTCGTAGAAGGCTGCCTACATACGCTCAACTTGTTGATCGCGTGTGCAATTCACTAATACACACGACGTATTAGCAAGAGTACTAGGTCAATCGTAGTATAGCAAGGGCGAGTCAAGGTTGATCACACAGAGACTATTATTTAATTACGCTAAGCACAACTACAATTCATAGGTCAACCGGATAGGAGTGGTGATTGACCAACTTAAAGGACAAGTAAATAAAAGAGATGCAAATAAACCAATCATCAATCATATATCAAAAAGGCATTAACCACACTATTCATAACTAATCTCCCCTTAATCCTTATCTGATCTATAAATGTAATTAAGCTACGGGTGCAATTCCTAACCCTATCTACTCCGACAAATGTAGTAGACAATCTATACGCCAGCTACCCTCCTTACTTGGTCAGTAATAGCCCATACGCACAAAGAACTAGAATTGCCAGTATTGAGCGCTAACCCATACCGCTAACCCGCCTAGACAACTGTCGACACTGATCAGCATGTTCTTAGGGTCTATCAAGACTATGTCCAAACTAACACTTCACTATTCATATGCTAGTTTTACGATTACAATAAGCAGATTTGCCAGATCTAACCTACTGTTAATTAAACCTGTCGATCAACGTAGCTGACGCCGAACCACATAATTAGGATTTACTAGGTATTCAGATCTAGTGATAAAGACCGTCGCAGATCTGAAGAGTGCAACCCATAATTATGCATTTAATATGAATGAATCGAATAATAAAGATTTAGGTTCGTTTAATTAATTCATAGTTGATTAGATGTAAGTATAATCTAGATCTAACACAAGAACAATCATGAATCTAAGAAAGAAATAAAACATCAGAATAGATCTTACCCATAAAGATCTATGAAGATCGTAAACCAATCACAATTCAATAATGAAAGACTCATGACTTAATTGCAAGAAAGAAAATAAGAATATAAGAGAAGACTTTATTCATAAAAGACAACATTGTATCTAATTTATGAATAACTAATAGAATGGATGAAGAATACAATTTCTCAGCTCTGAATGGCCTTATATTGGTGTATAAACTGACTGAGGGGTAAACCCAATGCTTGGAGGACAAGAAAATACGTTTCTAGAAGATTCTGAGCCTAGGTAAACCGTGGGTAACTCCCGGTTTACCGAGGGTATTTTCGTCTTTTTCCTGCTGCCGACTTCGGTATTTGGACCATAAATTGGCCTACGCAACTCTGATTAAGTGATTCAAATTTTGTTGGAATACTTGTTTCAAGAACTACAACTTTTATGTAGAAGGCCAAGCCCAATTCGTCTTGTAGAGCTTCAGAAACCGAGTTTCAAGATCACCAATCAGATTCTTGGGTCCAATCTCCGCTCGAAACACTTCAACCTTCAATTCCGTTCAGGTCTTTACCGATTAAATCTCTCCTTCAGCCCAAATGATGCTTCGAACACTCATCCATCTAACAATAAAATCATACCACACATAGTAACTTCTATTTCAAGCAAATAACGCATAAAATAGGTTAATACTCATAATACCAATTTAGTCACCCCGGACGTGGCTTAATCATATTTAGCTAATTAACCCATGATGTCATACATATTATCACCATTGAGAACACAAATCCGGGTTAGATTGATGGTAAATATTGATACCAATTTGACCGTCATCAACTACCCCCCACTTAGCTTTTGATCGTCCCGAGCAAAACTAAATCAAACAAACCCCATAAACAATTATAAACTAATTAAGAACAGACTCATTCAAGAATTCTAAATAAGATGAGGGTCAACACATATCCATCAGTAATCCATTAAGCACTATCTCGTAGTAGAACCGACATGTGTGTGCAATAACTCTCAAATAACAGTGACGCAGACAGAATCACAATATATCAATAAAGAATTCAGGCAAAACATGTATCATGCACAAATCCATAAGTTTCTCATTAATCATCACCTACCAATGCATCAATGTGTCGTGTGATAAATCTTTCATGATAGTGCATTCAAGAAAAGAATGAAGTTATAGAGACCCCACAACCTTAACTTATCAATGTGCACACTCGCTCCTCTTGCCTTCAGACTCAGGCAAACAACATGAAACCTTACTTGGGCCGGGCGGACTTGGGGACCGAGTCTTGCTCTAGGTCCTTGTTTGTTTCTTTTTATGCGAGGGTCATGCCCTTTTTACACAAGTTCGCTTCCCTCACTGCCTTTATTGCTTATCTAATTTTTTTTTCTTGTTCTGGCAGATTTCCTCACTATTTTTTCTCTCTCTCTCACAAGCCCGTTTTGTCCCGGTTTACCTTTTTTAGCATTCAAGTTGCTACCATCCTTTTACAACAATTGGTTAAAGTATATCCACCGACAAATATAGATTCCCGGTCTAGGATAACTCTTCATCTTATCCAAATACTTCTCACTCAGATTGCGTGCTCAAAAATTGAATGCAAATGGCAAAATAACAATTAATAAGTCACTACTTCATGCAACATAACACATGCTCATTCTTCCATACTAAATTGAATAATGCGTCATCTATACTACATACTGAAGAATTGAGTTATACGTGCGTAAAAATGTCGATTCCACAACAAGATAGATGATTAATAAACCACTACTTCAAATACATGACAAACTCCTTATTCATCATTATGAAATAAGTATGTAATTAATCAATTTCAACAGTTTAAGGTTTTTATTTCATTCAATTCAAAAAATCGAAATTCACAAAAGTAAGTTTAAGTGTGTCCCAAATTTTCAAACTAAGTGTTATGCCTACCCCTCACTTTAAAACTCAACATTGTCCCCAATGTGAAAATTAAAGCAAAAAAAAGTAGGAGGGAGAAGAACACTTAGCTTTGGATAATAGAAGAACTAGGTGGTTGTCTGAAGCGAATCATATAAATGAACTGGAGCAAAAGTTGTCTTCTCCAAAGGACTAATCTGCACTAGGTCAACTAATACAAACGATTCTTGCACAAAGGCCATTAGTAACGCGAGACGCGAATAAGTAACAAAATAGTTATGTCATGTGGTAGTAAATTGCTCAACTAAAAAGAAGAAGTGAAATAAACAATTTAAGCCAATACTTAACACCTTTATTACTTAAACACAACAAAAATATTATAAGACTCCAAATAAAAATAAAAAGACTCAAGACTCAAAATAATAACCGAATAATCATGCGAAGTAAAAAAAACTCCCGCACATCCTTTGCTCAAGAGCCTTAGGAACATGGCGATGAAAAAAAACCTTCACAATTTTATCAATTATTGAAATAAAAAGAAAAAAAACTAACCAAAAAGGTTAACTATAAATTAATGGCTATGCCTAACAATCAAATAAATAGTCCCCAGCAACGGCGCCAAAAACATGATCGCGTGTGCAATTCACTAATACACTCGACATACTAGCAAGAGTACTAGGTCAATCGTAGTATAGCAAGGGTGAGTCAAGGTCGATCCCACAGAGACTATTATTTAATTACGCTAAACACAACCACAATTCATAGGTTAACCGGATAAGAGTGGTCATTTACCAGCATAAAGGACAATTAAATAAAAGAGATGCAAATAAACCAATCATCAATCATATATCGAAAAGTCATTAACCACACTATTTATAACTAATCTCCCCTTAATCATTATCTGATCCATAATTTTAATTAAGCTACGGGTGCGATTCCTAACCCTATCTACTCCGACAATGGTAGTAGACAATCTATATGCCAGCTAACCTCCTTACTTGGTCCGTAATAGCCCATACGCATAAAGAACTAGAATTTCCAGTATGAGCGCTAACCCATACCACTAACCCGCCTAGACAGCTGTCGACACTGATCAGCACGTTCCTAGGGTCCATCAAGACTATGTCCAAACTAACACTTCATTATTCGTATTTCATGCTAGTTTTACGATTACAATAAGCAAATTTGCCAGATCTAACCTACTGTTAATTAAACCTGTCGATCAACGTAGCTAACACCGAACCATAGAATTAGGATTTACTAGGTATTCAGATCTAGCGATAATGACCGTCGCAGATCTGAAGAGCACAACCCATAATTCTGCGTTTAATATGAACAAATCGAATAATAAATATTAAGGTTCGTTTAATTAATTCATACATGATTAAATGTAAGCATAATCTAGATCTAACACAAGAACAATCATGAATCTAAGAAAGAAATAAAACATCAGAATAGATCTTAACCATGACGAATAACATATCTACTCTTCAATTCTCTCTCCTCCGGCGATTCAAGACGATCCATGAAGATCGTAAACCACTCACAATTCAATAAAGAAAGACTTGTGACTTAATTGCAAGAAAGAAAATGAGAATATAAGAGAAGACTTTATTCCTAAAAGACTACATTGTATCTAATTTATGAATAACTAATAGAATGAATGTTTAGAATACAATTTCGCAGCTCTGAATGACCTTATATAGGTGTATAAACTGACATAGGGGTAAACCCAATGCTTGGAGGACAAGAAAACACGTTTCTGGAAGATTCTGGGCCTCGGTAAACCGTGGGTAACTCCTAGTTTACCAAGGGTGTTTTCGTCTTTTTCCTGTTGCCGACTTATTCTGGAATACCCTAGGTCCTGCTTCGGTATTTGGACCATAAATTGGCCTACGAAACTCTAATTTATGTGATACAAAGTGTGTTGTAATACTTGTTTAATGCCCTACAACTTTTATGTAGAAGGCCAAGCCCAATTCCTCTTGTAGAGCTTCGGAAACTGCATTTCAAGATCACCAATCAGATTCTCGGGTCCAATCTCCGCTCGAAACACTTCAACCTTCAACTCCGTAAAGTTCTTTATCGATTAAATCTATCCTTTAGTCCAAATGATGCTTCGAGCACTCATCCATCTATCAATAAAACCATACCACACATAGTAGCTTCTATTTCAAGCAAATAACACATAAAATACATGATTAATACGCATAATACAAATTTAGTCACACCGGACGTGGCTTAATCACATTTAGCTAATTAACCAATGATTTCATACATTTTATCATCATTGAGAACAAAAATCCGAGTTAGATTGATGGTAAATAATGATACCAATTTGACCGTCATCACTTGTAAGGGATCAAGCCAAATTTACGTAGTTCTTCGAAGCTGAGAGCCCCTTTTTGTCTAGGGTGCGATGCTGGGCTGTCACTAGGCTGTTGGACGAGTTGGCAATCTAGGGAGCTGCCAAACCGAGATCGGTCTTAGAGTGCCGAGCTGAAGAGCTGGCAAAATGAGGGCCTTGAGGCCTGAGAGCGTTGTTTATGAACTTTGTTGCCTAGTTGTGTTGGCTTTGTTCGTGTTGAAGGATGGTGGACTAGAGGGGCGAGCGGGTCGAGCCCCCAGTGCTTTGCATCAGACTAGCTGTTTGTTGCTATTTTTGTTGCCTAAGATCACAACAGGAATCATGATGGTGCGAGGTGGGCTTGATCGTGCTTGGCTTGGTCCGGCCTATTAAAGTGGTCGGGTGGGCGAGGGCCTATCCGTTATGTATAGGCCAAGTTCGGATCCATAGGTTATTTCTGGAACTGGGGACTTGGCCTGATTCGACACATCGATGTCCCCATACTCTTTGAGCTTTCGAGCGTGTAAGTGAAGGTCATACACCATTTGTTGAGGTGGCTTGTTCTAGAGCGATCTACTGAGATAACATAAGGCTCATATAGCGTAGTGCACCAGTGTTGTGTTTAGATAACAACCGGTTATAAGTGCGACGTGCTTGAGGGTTTAAATCCACAATTTTGAGAAGGCTTGCTCGGGGGCGAGCTTTAAATACGATGCCGAGCTAGTGTCGGGCATACAAAAGATTTGCTCCAGGCTTATCGATCGACTTAGCGTTCAACTTCTCGAAAGCGAGGGCGGTCGGATCGACTCTCGCGTGAAAGTTAAGACGAGCAGGGCCAGGCTAGTGCTAACTTCTCGTTTAAACGCACGGCGAGCTGGGCCAGGTCAGACTGACTTCTTGCGTTATTAAGTGGATGGTCTGTGATGCCATTCTATTAAGCGGACTCAATGTACTTTTTAGTTGACATATGCTTGCTGAGCCGGACATGTAACGATCAGATTGTGTGTCCTGGAGACTTTATTGAGCCCGGCCTGTGGAACAAGCTTGCTTTTATTACTCGAGTGTTGTACTTTGATAGAGTTTCTTACTTGCAGGGAACTTGGATTGCCCAGGACGTTTTCCCCGGGCTAGGAAAGTTTACTGGAGGTTTGAAGAAGATTGCCGACCTAAGGCAAGTTCGGCCTAACCATGTCTACACTTTGGGGGTGGATAAGGCAGAGGGTCAGATTGCTGACTTTGTCAGGGACAATCTACCCCGCAAGGCTTTTTATTAGTTGGGCATGGGTGCGGTTTATGACAACCATCTGAAGGACTTTCCGGAGGGAGTGGACATTGTGTCCAAGTACTTCTGCCGTGCTACGGCTGCTCTTACCCTGGATCTTGCTTTTTCCAAGCCACCACGAGTCCAGCCCCTGGTTTTTAGGTCAGTAGGCTTGCGGACTTGTAGTTTTTTGCTTTGAAATTTTATTTCAAATGAAATTGTAATCCGTACAAATTGATAACAAAATGAGTATTTTGTTAAGTTCTCAGTCTTAACTTTGTTCCGAGAACTTTTTTAAGTACTTGATTTAACCCACACTTTCTTTAAGTGCTTCGTTAATGGGGAGGTATCTTGCCCCCCAGTATGCCATGCATTAAATTGTAGTTTTGGATGGCATACTAAAGGTTTTGTCATGTTTTTGCTCGAGTTTGTCCTACAGACAGCGAATGCGGCTAAGTCCGACTTGCAGACTTAAAGAGATCGGTTTACAAACTCATTGAGTCCTATCTGTGCAGTTCAACTGAGTCCGACCCGTGGACATTGGTTTGAGTCCGACTTGGGGGACCTAATGAGCTTGTCCGACAAACTTTGCTGAGTTTGTCCTACGAAGCTCAGTTCGAGTCTGTCCTGCTGTTGGTCCCTTGAAAAGGCTTTGGTTAAGTTTAGAGGCGGGGGGGGGGGGGGGTGAATAAACTTAACACTTAAAACTTTTTGGAGTTGACAAACTTAGCAAGTTCGAGTCTGGCATTGACTATCGATGAGTCTGCGACCACTTAGTAGTCTGCTGACTATTAAGGTTACTGAATTTGTTGCAGCGGATTATATTTAAATTAAGCCTTATTAATTGTTGATAAAATAATGATACCAAGTATTGGATACTCATTAGTGTATGCGTGTGATTTAGTTGCTAGTTTCAGTAGGTTGATGTGATCAGTATGCTGATAAAGTAATATGCAGAAAGTAAATGCAGTAAAGTAAAGTAGGCAAGATTTATAGTGGTTCCAAGTGGTGTAATCCTGTCAGTCCACTCTTCTCATGTGATGTTGGAGGTAATTCGCTAGAGATTCTTGAGGTTGTTGTTACGAAAATCCCTAAACTGTTTGTCCTTCACCAATGACTATGGCTTCACAAATCGAACACTTGAGGCGGTGTAGGATTGTTTGCTCCAAAGTATTCCTTTGGTCCTTGAAAGGTAGGATTGCCTCTTCACCACTCCACCACAAACAACAGTTCTTGACACCCAAAAGATGCTTCTCTGTCTTCAGCAAACTTGTAAAATAAAGATTGAATCAAATAAATGATTCAGCTATCAGCAGCTTGATCAGGATGAAATGATCAGCAGCTTGAGGTCTTCAAGTGTATAGCAGGTTACACTTGAAGATAAATCTTGATCAGCAAATTTAAGCTCAGTATATGTCAGCATGGTGTTTTTCTTGATTAAAACTTGATAGCTTCGTATGGATTATAATGTTGTTCATCATCTTCAAACTGAATCAGGGGTCTTTTATTTATAGGTGAGAATCCTGTGACTTGTGTTTGAATTTCAAATATAGCCTTTTCAGACTTGTCTCCATCTTGACTTGCTTTTTGTCACTGTTCATAGTACTGACACCGTCAGTCAGCTTTTTGTCAATTTTCAGACTGTCCCCCTGTTGACCTATAACAATTGGATAATCCTCTGAATCTTTCCAACGTTCCTTTTATCTTGACCATTGATTTGTTGACAAAATCAAGGCTTGTAATCCATCCTTATCCATTTAATCTTTCAATGTAAACTTTGATTAAATCGAGATTTCCATTCAACAGATATTAGAAATAAATCAACCTGCTGATGTAGATATCTATCAGCTGGTTTAAGTCTGCTGTGTTTATAAAACACTTTCTGACTACTTTACATCTAACTTTTTATTGTGAAGCTAGAGTACACCACTTTGATTATAACTAAGTTCTAATCACCACATAACATATGGAACATAGATCTTGTACACAAGGTATATGTAATCAGTTTAGGTCATCACAGATGTCCCTAAATTATGATTCCATATCCTTAAATTTAAATACTAAGTTTGATCCCTTTGCCTTCAATAACTAAGTTTGAACCCTCAACCTTCCGTCATCAGCAGGTTCCTACACACTCTACTAACCTAGTTACCCTACTACCTAGATAGGTCTGCTGATAATGTCAGCTGACCTTAATTACAGTGCTTGTTTGATCAAACCTATACAAAGATCAAACTCTAATAAACCTATACATTTGATCTAGATATCTTTTTGCCTTTGCTCTATAACATCTAGTCTGGCACTCATCATTAAAACTTAAATATGTCTAACAATTTCCCCCTTTTTAGTGATGATGCCAATACCCCCTTTACAGCAAAGCAAAAAGATAAAACAAAAACAGAACAAATTCAGTCATATCTCATTAAAATCATATTTGTTCAAAATTATTACAAACTAGGATCAGCAAAAGATAAATGCATAAGTAAGTGTACTAGTCTAGTTTTTGTTCCTGTCTTGTTCTTGCTTCTCTTGATACTCCCTGATTTCCCTGACAATATCTAGCATCCATTGATTTTCAAAGTGGAAAAATCAATCCAGGTATGTATTGTTTCCACCATTTCCAGGTTTCTGTAGAGTCAACCTTATGGTATGGATATTGAAGCCTTGTCCCATAGAGATATGTTTGAATTCATCCAGTGAATCCCTTGCTGTCCAACTGCCCATCCTTTGACCACTTCCACCTCTGCCACCTCTTCCACCTCTACTAGAAGCTCTCATAGATTTGACCCTTACTTCCCAAATTTTAAGTCCTAGAAAGGAATTCAGTCCTTCCTGAAATCCCATGTCTTGGTAAGGTCTTTTCTTTCCATAGTACAGCTTCTTGTATTCTTTTAGAAGGTCATCAGTCAACTGTATCCTGCCAGGTGCAGGTTTTCTAAACTCATTGATGTCAGCCACCCATTTCTTTTCACTGAATATCCTTGCAGCCTCCTTTGCTTCTATTGTAAGACCTTCTTCCCCCTTATTGACATCATCAATAAACCAGTTCCGCACGCCATGAACCCTATCTTGTGTGATCAGCATGTTTGAGAGTTGACCTTCAATGATTTTAGTCCTTGTGTCAACTGCAGTAATTCTGCCTTCTATAGTTTTTTCCAGCAGATTGATCCTTTCAGTGAGTTTAGGATCCAGTACAGCAGGTTGAGGTGACTCAGCAGGTTGAAGTGCCACAGCAGACTTAGGTGCCTCAGCAAGTTTCTCAACTTTCTTGTGTAATGAGGTAATCTGCTCTGCCATATTCTTATCTCTGTTTATAACTTCATTCTTGACACGAGCAACCTCTCTCAGCAGGTCATTAGTTGAAAATTGAAGAGAAATGATGTTTGATGCAGCTGTCTCAATGGTTCTCCCTCTGCTTTCCACTAAGTTCACCAAATCTTCAAATCTCCTCTCACTTTTATTCAGTTGACTCCTTAGTTGAGTTATATCCTGTCTTACATCTCTGAACTCATCCAAAATATGCACTGGAATATCATTCATCCCAGCCATACCTCCAGCAAATCTTCCAGCAAGCTGTTCATCATTATCTTCAGCCCTGGGTTGCCTCACAACAATTGCTCTTATCCTGTCCCATTCATGGGGTTCAGGACCATCTTCAACAACATCTCCAAAAAATCTCTTCAAGTACAGGTTCTTGAACAGGTTGAGGCTCTTGTACAGCTTCCCAAACAGGTACTTCTTCAAATATAGGTACATGTGCTAGTTGGGGCTCTGCTTCAGCTTCTTCTTCAGGCATCTGAAACTCCTCATCACTGAAATCATAGTCTACCAGCTACTCATCATCAATAGCAGTCTGCTGATCATCTTTGCCTTCAGAAACCTTCTCTTCCACAACCTATTCTACAGTAGTCTTGTTTACAAAATGCAAAGAGGATTCCTCCAATCCTAATATCAAGTCCAACCTTTGTTCCAACACTGTCTGATCCTCAGTGATTGGAACCACCAGTTTCGACCTTTGTTCAGTTGCTGTCTGTACCTGAGCAGACTGAACTTCCATCTCAACTGCAGTGTCCACAAGGATATTCATGTTTTCTTCTAGCACACCACTAATTACAGCTATCTCTCCAAGAATTTCATAGGCTTGTGCTAAAACTACATTTGTGTCCACACTGTCCTGATAATGAATTGAATCTTCAGAGCTATCCTTAGATTGTTCAACCATAACAACATTGGAAATAGTGGTCATCATAGAATCTTCAAGTGAAGTTGCTATAGCAATCTGTGTCTCCAAATCTTCATTATAAACATCTTCCAGCTCCTCATTCAAATTATCAGTCTGCTGATCCTCAGCAGACTTTCCACCTTCAGTAGACTGATCTGTCACTTGCTCAGTAGACCCCTGTCCATCTCATTCAATTGATCTCTCCTTGGAAACTATACTTGAATCTCTTGGGTGCATAGGATGATCATCATCCGAATCAGATGAGGATGATGAATCATCACTATCAGGTGTATATTTGGGATCTTTGAACATAACATTCTTCTTCTGTTTGCCATCTTCTATAAATGCCATCAGCCTCATCTCTAACTCAGAAGTGTCAATCAGTCCCAAACGATTTTCCACTCCAAGATTTTCAAATGCCCATTCTTCAAAACCAGTCATTGGTTTTGCTGCTGGTTTCTGTCTCTTGTAGAAACCAAACTTCCATTCAAAATATCTTTGAACCCTCCTAAAATCAGGATCCACTATCTCTTTCTTTGATTTCTTCTATTTTCTCTTATAGGGCATTGTAGGCTTCCTGGGAACAGGTTGTTCAATTTATTGTCTTCCAAAGGTTTCAACAAGATGACTTAATATATCCTCAGCAGATACAAACAGGTCAGTGGGTTCTCCAGGTTGCAAATTTGTACCTACCACCTCCATCTGTTCAACACTTGATTCCCCTTGACTTATATGCTCATCATCTAGGTCTGAAACAATTTGTTCTTCCCCCTGAGTTGTATCAGCAATAGCAGGGTCTGCAACTTGTTCATTTACTTTCACAACAGGTTCAGGTTCAACAGTGTGCTGTGGTTCTTCAATTTGTTGCTCAACAGAAACCTCAGCAACCTCAGTAGGCTCAATCACTTTTTTTGTTTCAACAACATCTTCTATTTCTGCTTCCTTCTGGGCCTCCAGAACCCTCAACTCTTTGCCTTTTCCATGGCCTTTCTTTCTAACAACTTGCTTCCTTCTTTTTGCTGGTTGTTGCTCAGCCTCAAAAAGTTCTTTTTCTAACCCGCTCTTGCTAGCGATTTCTCTTTCTTGAATCTTCTTTGAGTTGTTCTTTTAAGATCTCAAAGCGGCCAGTCTTCTTTGTGACTCAAAGTGGCGTAGTAGCCTCAACTTCAACTTGAGCGCCGATGAGACTCAAGCAGTTGTCAACCGATTACGCCTTGTCCTTTAGGCATTAACATCTCAGTTATCTTCCTTGTTTCACCAACCTTTTTTTTCTGCACGAGTTTCTTTGGTGCAGCAGGTTGCACATCATTTTTAGCCTTAGTCCTCTGTTCCTGCCCACCATTATTGTTATCATCATCATTATCATCACTTTTTGTTTCTTTATCATCTTCTTCTTCATCATCATCTAAACCAGGAATAGAATAGCTTCTTTTTGGTTTGTATCTTGACTTATTGATTTTGGAAGGTGAAACATCAGGTATCTCCAAATGATTCAGCAGGGCCTGAATCATTAGGCCTAGGGGCTTTGTATTTGATTTTCTTGTGCCATCTCTTTCATCCGACACAACCTTCTTTATGTATTGCACAAAGAATCCAGCCCAATCAAACTTCTTGCTTCTGCAAATGATTATCATCAGATCTATTTTTGGTCCAGAAAGTATATCAAGACTTCCACTAAATCCCAGAATATTCTTGGCAATAATTTTGCTCAGCAGGTTATATTCCAAGCCAATATTCTTCACATTGATACTCAAGGCTGTTGGTACAGACTTGTTTGTCTTTATTGATTCAACGAACTCCAATCTTGATAACTCTATCAACTCCGGATTTGTAGGGGCTCCATTTCCTGGTCCAAATCCAAACACTTCCCTCACTAGGTCTGAGGTGATTTCAATCTCTTGGGAATTAACAGTTGTAGTAAATGCCTCTCTATCATTCTTTATCACCATATTCCTCCAGAAATTGTTGACATTGATGTATGATATATTCTTCAATCTGATATTTAGGACGGTTTCCAGTCCTTCATACCTTCTGATTCTTCTTCCAATATTGATTGCTAACTCAGTCTTGTTAGGATCAACAACAAAACCTCTAACACTTTGGCTTGTACCAAGATGAACATCCTTATCCGCCATTGTAAGAATTTGAGAGAGATGAAGAAGAAAATTTTGTAAATCCGTGTTCTCACTTGTGTATAATCAGAGAAAATCAATCTGAGTTCTGTATGCATCTTCTGTGTATATGTCTGTATATATAAGTAAAGATAGTGTTTGATAACTGTCAGGCAAGTACTGTGCACGTACTATAGCATTTAACCACGATTAATCTTGGAATAAATGTAATGCTGCCATGTGTCCCACTAACTTGTCCCATTAAGCATTGTAACCTTTGGATATTGTAACCACAGTTATAATGGATTAGAATAATATCTGTTTACTGTTGACTTTCATTAAAGTTTGACTGTCTTCATAACGTATAATTCAGCAGACTTGGTCTTCAGTAGAGTTGAGCTTCAGCAGGTGTTAGGAACTTTTTATGTTTTGATGATGCCCATACTAGCTGTTATAGCAAGCCTGAAATAAGTTAGAATTCTCTGTATAAGTCTTTACTTAGAGTCTGACATATTGTATAAGTTAAGTCAGACAAGTATTGTACTAGTTGGTAGGACGACAAAGTAAAACAGACATTCGGTAGAGTGAAGCCAGCCAAGCACCAGCAGAAAAGCAGTGAAGACTTAATGGTATGACTTATAACCAAGGAAGTCTGTGATGACCTTGGATAAGTCTAAGTATGTTTCAAGTGATAAAATTCAATGTTCTAATATGGTGTACACTGATCTCACCCAAATCAATGATCAGTGATGTATAAAGATTCTCCTTAAACTGAACTAATGAAGGAAACAGTGAATCGGCAGAGTAAACTGACTTTCGGCAAAGTGAAGGCAAAAACAGTGAAGGAAGATCTAAACGGCAAAGTCAGATGGATCACTCGACCATTCAAAGTACGGCGAAGTAATCCTTATCAGAACAGAATTGAAATATGATGAAGATTCAGAGGATCATGCATTTAATGCACAATCAATAGAGGATCAATCAAGGACGGATTTTCTGCTATACATGTGAAGGAAAAATCCGATCACTGAAATCAAGGAGAATATAATTAAGGGGGAATCAAGAATAAAATCAAGGATTATTCCCCTCATAAATATAGCCAACGGACGGAATTTCAAATCAAGGATACTCAAGGCTATAAATAGAAGGCAGTGACATACAGATAAAATAATAATAAGAAAAGGAAAATCAAGAAGATACTATGTCAATTTGAAAAGCCTTCTCTCTGAACCAATAAAGATTTATCTAGAGATCAACTCAGACATCAGAACTACAATTTCATATCCAGTGTTAACGGTGAATTTTATGGTTTTTATCGCTTTATTCCGCAACAATATTCTTCGTATTTTATTACTTTTTATAGAAAAGTAGGAGTTTAATTGAAATATTGAGGGGTTGTGTATGAAAAGGATTAAAATGCAAATTCGAGCTATTTATGTGGTTTATTAGTCATTTTCTATCTATATATATTTCTCTGATTTGCATGTTTTTACCCCTTGTAGATATACATTATCGAGCTAAAAAGAGGATTAAAAGTGGTGCAAGATCGGATTTATATGATGGAGAAGAGATAAAGATGAGAAAATCAAGATTTGATCGACATCGAATCGGCGTCCAAGTCCCGTCCCGTGGGCGGGCGTCCACTATGTCAAACGGGCGTCAGGAGGAGATATTTGATTCGAGTCTTGCCAACATTTTTGAACGAGTCCATTTTTGCATAGGGACGGACGCCCAAGAAGACTCGGCCCGACTCGATGAATTTTGTGAAGACTGGACGGGCGTCTACCTTGTTGGACGGGCGTCCAATCGCCGACTTAACCCTAGCCGCCTCAAAATCTTATAAATACCAGCTGCGCCCCAACCCTATTCCATCATCAGATTTTTATACACCAAATACATACAAGAGACCGCGATACTCCACAAGGAGCAAACACAGAGATGAATTCTTCCATCTCAACAATCATGATCATCAATATGATTGTTGGCTAAGCATCTTGCGGTGGGACAACGGAGGAAACCAACCAACAACCACACCAACTAGAAGATTTTGAGCTATATCTTTAGTGAGTTAAATTTACTGTTTTTCATCAATTGAATTTTGTAATAATTGTTTATGTTTTATTGAATCGAGAGATCGATGAAACTACCGTTTTAATTGAATTCATATGAGAATATTATTCAAGTTGTGATTACTTTCAATTGATGCAATTAATTGTGATTCAAGAGATTGTTTATGATTAATTGAGTAGAGTATTGAAGACAATCTCATGATCGTGTTATGCATGCTAGTTTAGTTTTGCTTGAGAAAGAAAACGAAACCCTAGAAATTGATTAAAGAGATTTAATCGAATTCGTGATTTGATCATTACTAAAAATCGTACATTTAGCTCACAATCATGTTGGGGTTGGTTGGTTGATTGGTGGATTCTAGTTGCCTTGCCATTCTTTTAATTCTGTGAAAAATCAATTTGTTCGTATCAATTGTGATTGCTACGATTAGTTATTTCAAGAACTTTAGTTGTTCACATTTTTTACGCATATTTACATTTCAAAGATACGTCACGGACGCCCGTCCACCCTCGGTGAACGGCCGTCCGGTGTTGAATTTTTCATTTTTCGCTATTTTAGTCATCGTTTCTTCGTTTCTATTTTACAATTAATATAAACCTTAGTTTTAGATAATAATTTGTGACATAATCGATATAATAATCGCACCTTAATCCGATAAACATTCGACTCCTTAGGGCGACCCGTTAACACCCTTTACTACAAGCCTTATACTTGGGGTGTTTCGGTTTATAAATTTAAAACTAGTTTTTACCGAACAAGTTTTGGCGCCCGTTGCCGGAGTGCAGTAACGTTGTCGGATTCTTCGTGAGTGCGATTTTTTCAGGTCGGTAGTATTCTAGCCATAACTTTCGCTCGAGTGTCCGTTTGGCGCGCGGGACCCCAATTCGAAAGCTTCGTTGGCGCCCGACGACGTGGTGAAGGGCCAAAGGCTGTTCAACACCGCTTTGAGAGTCAAAATCGCTGTTTTCCGTTCCATTTTGGCCCTAGAAGATTTCAACACGCTTTTTTTTCACCGTCTTAGTGTTTTTCCCTGTTTTAAATTTTTCGTAGGTAGGTTTCTTTTCCTGTTTTCGCTTTATATCTTTTCTATTCAAAAAAAAATGAAACTTTTCGAACGCGTGCGTCGGACTCAACGCCCGTCCGCCTCCCAATTTGTCTTCTGAACGCTAGTTAAGTGACCTGAACGATCGTTCACCTCCAGAATTCCCCTGAACCAGCGTTCACTCATACTGAACGCCGGTTCAATCTCTTAAATTGTAACCTCTCCTCTTCTTTCTTCTCTCTTTCTAAACCTGTAAACCCTCTAATCTTTTCTACATTCATTCTCATCAACCATAAGGTTGATTTCTTCCTGTTCTGCTCTTCTGGTTTATGCAAACCAGGAGCAAGAAGGGACCTCTTACCTTTAATCCCGAACCTGAGCGATCTATTCTCAGGAGAAAGCTCTTCCATAATCCAGACATTATGGCTAACGAAGTTCCAAATCCAGATCCTCAAGCCCAAATAAATCTAATCCTTCAACAGATGTAGGCAATACAACAACAACAACAAAATCAACAAGCTGGGATAAATAATCAGTTTCAACAATTCCGTCAAAACCAGCTAAACCAATTAAATCAAGACCCCTATGCCCCCTATCTTGACCAAGACTTCCTGGAAGGGCATAGACCTATTCGCCCTCTAGACATGGGGCAATCGAACTTTCGATGAAAAATGGAGTGGTTGGGTGGGTCAGAATAGTTCTTTTCATGGTGCTTCTTCGAAGAAGATCCTCATGACTTCTTATCCACCTTCGTTCAAATCTGCGAAGCGAGCCACTATCCTGGTATTGATTCTGAGATTGTCAAGTTAAAACTCTTCCCGTTTGCTCTAAAGGGTGAAGCAAACCGTTGGTTCAAATCTTTAGCCCATCATTCTCTCCGTTCTTGGAATGATGTCAAAAGAGCCTTTGCTCTCAAGTTTGTCTCACCTGGGACAATCATGGACATGAAAAGGAGATAGCCACATTTGAAGCAGGCTTGATGGTGAGAGTGTGGGAAAGCATGAGATAGACTAAATCTGCTTTGATGAAGTGCCCCAACCAGGAGATCTGATGAGACATGAGCTACTAGAGTTATTCTATAGAGGTGTCTCTCAACCAAATAGAGACTACCTTGATTCAAGCGCTCATGGATCCTTCCTGGGGGAGGTGATGGCCCGCTTGCTACAGTGGTAGTGAAACTATAGCAAAGAATAACATGTGGTCAACTCCAAGGAAGACCAATGGTAGTGGGAATAAGAAGGAATCACATGAGCAATTACGAGACTAAGTTGTTAGTTGCTCAAATGGAAGTGATGAGCAAGCGACTAGCCGATTTACACACGCAAAGAAGAACGAGGGTCATCGGATGTGAACTACCTGGGAATGCAGGCCGGAAATGAGATGAATGAGGAAGTGAATTTAATGGAGAATCATAACCAAACCTTCAGAAACTTCAATCAGGACCAGAATCATTCCAGATTTCAACGTCCCCATTTTAATCAAGCCAATGCACCACCTGGCCCATCCAATTCAAAACCTTCTATCAACTCAAGTTATCAAAGACCACCTCCTGGGATGGTTAATCAATCTCATAATCCTAACTCCCAAAGACCTCAAGGTGGTTGGAATCAAAACCAACATCATAACCAAACCACCTCTTGTGTCCCTCAACATAAGTTTGATGAGCTAGTAGACATGGTGAAGACCCGGCTACTAGTGTCAAGGCAATAGAGAGAGACAAAGTTGGTCGGATGGCGGACCAACAACAAGCAGCAGAACCACGGTAAACTTCAAAGTTATACCGAAAGAAATCCTAAAGCGAGATATCAATGTTTGCCTTTGCCATCACACCTCAATGGGAGTATGGAAACGAAGAGTGAATGAGGTCACTCTAAGAAGTGGTAAGCAGGCGGGACCCGGAAAGATGTCGGGAAACGAGTAACCCCTCCTGACACCATAAGTTCGAGGAAGGGCAATCGAAGTTAAATACCGAAGAAAGCAAGCAGTGAGGAGGAGCTTAATGATGATGATTCTTGGAGATGAAAATTATTACGATAAAAAAATGAGGAAAAGTCAGGTGGTTGTACCCCTGACAAAGAAGAGGGAGGAAAAGTTTGTCAGATGGAAGGATAAGGAAGACGAAGCCATAAGAAATCAAGCCATGAACAATGATAAAGCCTTTCCTTATCTATCAAAGAAGAAAGAGAATACCCTCGAGTCATGCCAGACAATATGACGGAGTGAGGAGGATGCTCGAGAGACACCAAAGTGAGTATACCCTAAGCCGAGGTATTGGTAAGAAATGCCCAAGTGCTCTAAGTATCTTAAGGAAGTTTGTGGGAGCAAGAAGAAGCTTCAAGGTATGGCGGAATAAGTTTTAAGAGAAGATTGCTCTATGGTTTCACAAAAAGTTGCTACTAAGCGAGGTGACCCCGGAAGATGATGTGTAACATTTATATGATAAAATTACGATGTTTTATATCGTTATCGACTATTTTTATATAAAATATAAGTAATTATAACGAGATAATCTTATAAAATATTAATAGCTATGAATAAATCTAAATACTATAAAAATCTAGTAAAAATGATAAAAAGTTATAAATTTTGTACCGGGTTAATAACCGGAGTGTAAAGTGTCGATTCACGTGGGTATTTTTGGTATTTCTAGACCTTAGGTAAACCAAGACCCCAGTGATGACATTTTGTGGATTAAAATCATATCTTTTGAAGGAATAAAGGAAGTGCCACGAGATTTAAAGTTCAAGTGGATCAATGGTTCGTGACGCGTATCAAGTTATATTTTCGACGAACAAATGGCCCAGCAAAAGGCATTTTCTGAAAAAGAAGTCTTCATGGAAGTTATAGATCTCTCAAGAGCTTTCCAACGCATCTTGAATTATGTCATTTGGAGATCCAGAGCTCAAGTTATGATTTTATCAAGTTTCGGATTAAGATTGGAAAAAATCTATCCGGATCGATCGGATTTACCTCGGATCGATCCGAGGAAACATCATGATTACCCAGCATGTGGCCTGCAGAGAATAATCTGGGATAAGATTTTTATTCCCGGATCGATCCGGCCCTTTCTCGGATCGATCCGGCTGGGGGAAAAATATGCCTATAAATGAAGCGGCTTGCTGTGCACATAAAGGGGGTACCAAATATATTTTCTTAACTCTCTTTTAGTAGTAGTAGTATGTATATATATAGGCCTTATGCCATAAATAAAGTAGTATCGTTATAATGCTAGAAATTATCGAGAAGATCAATGTTGTTGAAGTTGTTGTAGCATCCGGAAGAATACACACGATTCAATCGTTGTAATCGGGTAAAATTCCTAAAGTATTTATGTTTGTTTTGTCTTTTTATCTTT